>VDFB02117265.1:0-50086 GCA_007258455.2 Sequoia sempervirens | reverse complement strand
AGTTTTTTGAAGTTTTTTTCTGAAAAATGAAAAATCTTTGCCTTTTTGGACTTTTTGAAAAAAATTCTGAAAAAGAAAATCTTGCATTTTTTAGACTCATTTTAGACGACTTTTTTTAAAAATTGTAGGAGTTGTACCAATTGATTGTCCAAGGTTTAGTGCTAGCTGATCATAGACTTTACCTCGTTTTTTGAGCTTTTGGAAAATGAGAGGGATGGCATCTATACAGTCTGACCAAGCGTCTACCTCTTATGCATTAATGGCCAAATGACCAACAGATCGTGTCAAATCATCTGCATGGTACATCGATTCTGGAGCCTCTCAACATTTTACAAACAAGAGAGATTGGTTCACAGAGTATATGGCTTGTTCCGATTCCATCATCTTTGGTGGTGCGAAGAGTATACAGTTGTCGGCAAGGGCAACGTCCAAATCACATCTGGTGGGAGAAATTTAATATTTCTCAATGTATACTATGTGTCAAGCATGGAGCTTAATCTGCTCTCCGTGAATCAAATTATGTGACACAGTCTAAAGCTGGACATCATTTTCAATTCACACAAGTGTCGAATTGTTGATAAGGAGTCCAAGAAAACTGTGGCAGTTGGGCTCAAGGATCATGGTTTGTATATTTTGCTTGATACTGGAGATCCTCTGGAGCATGCGCTAGTTGCAAGGAGTTCATCTATCAGCAATCTTTGGCATTAGCGGTATGGGCATCTCAACATTGCCTACCTCTCTCAGCTGGCTCAAGAGAATTTGGTAGAAAACTTACCTAAGATTCAACAGCAAACACATGGTGTTTGCGAAGCTTGCCAAGCAGGGAAGCAACATCATACTCCATTTTCAAATGGAAAGTCTTGGAGAGCATCCAAGGTTCTACAGCTGGTTCATGCAAATGTTTGTGAACCAATGAATACTGCATCAGTCACTAGTGCTAGGTCTTTCCTCTTGTTTGTTGATTATTTTAGTAAGAAAATGTGGGTGTATTTTCTCAAGGAAAAGTAACAAGTGTTAAATGAATTTTAGAAGTTTAAGGCATTAGTTGAAAAAGAGTTTGGATGTCAAATCATAACTCTTAGGTCAAATAATGGGGGTGAGTTCTATTCCAACCAGTTCATCGACTTCTATGCTAAACACGGTGTTAAGTGTTAACTTATCACACCCTATACCCCTTAGTAGAATGGTGTTGTCGAGCGGAGAAATCGTACCATCACAGAAATGGCCCGTTGCATGTTAGAGAACAAGAGTGTTCCCAAGAAGTTTTGAGTTGAGGCAATGTATACTGCAGTATACCTTCTTAATCGGTCTCCCACATAGACCATTAAGAAGATGACCCCTGAGGAAGCATGGTCTAGGGGGAATTCAAGAATTACTCATGTTAGAGTGTTTGGTTTGATTATGTGTGTTTGGATTCTAGATGCCAAGAGAACCAAGCTAGAATCCAAGAGCCAGAAGTTGATGCTAACAAGATACAGTGACAATCATAAGGCCTATCGGTTGATTGATGTGGCCACTAATCGTTTGACATTCAGTAGGGATGTTGTGTTTGATGAGGAAGGTGGGCCCTTTTCGCTATCTTCTCCCATCAAGAGTCCTAGCAATCAGCCTCTAAAGACCAAGGGTTTGGGAGCTAAACTTTCAATAGCTCCACCTATAGGGAGGGACTCTGATGATTCTAACATTGTGGAATCCCCTAGGCAAGATTTTATACCAAAAGGTATTATTCCAAGCAACCCAAGTCATGATGATGTCCATCCTAATTTG
The DNA here is from genome assembly GCA_007258455.2 of Sequoia sempervirens. Lineage (NCBI taxonomy): Eukaryota > Viridiplantae > Streptophyta > Pinopsida > Cupressales > Cupressaceae > Sequoia > Sequoia sempervirens. Next base: position 48,319 of record VDFB02117265.1, on the reverse strand, counting down.
GAAGAAGATGCATCTCCTCCTTGCCTTAAGTGGTGAGCAAAGCTCATTGGCGATGTTCATGATGGTGAGCTTGTTGAGGGAAGATCGTCTAGAGGCAAGAGCAAAAAGAACACAGTAAACTTTGCTCTTATGGCCAACATTCAGAGTGTTTATGAGCCCCAGTAGTATTCAGGGGCTAAGGGTAAACTTGAATGGGAAAAGGTTATGGATTTTGAGCATCATAGTCTTTTGAAGAACAACACATGGGTTCTGACAGATCTTCCACCAGGGAAGAAACCCATTGGCTGCAACTAGGTATACAAGGTAAAATACAAGGCTGATGGAACACCGGATAAATACAAGGCTCGATTAGTGGCTAAGGGGTTCTCGCAGAGAGAAGGTATTAACTATGAGGAAACCTTTTCTCCAACAACAAAGATGAACACCATCTGACTTGTCCTAGCCATGGCAGCACAGTTTGGCTAGAAGGTCCACTGCCTTACTCAATGGAGATTTGGAGGAAGAGGTATACATGAAACAACCTCTTGGTTTTAAGGTTGCAAGAAAAGAGCATAAGGTATGCACATTGTTGATGGCTCTTTATGGCCTAAAGCAGGCACCCAGGGCATGGTACCTGACGTTTGACCAGTATTTGGTTGCACAAGGGTTTCAGAGAAGTCCCTCAAATGCAAATTTGTACGTCAAGAAAAATGGCAATGATATCATCCTTCTTGTCATCTATATGGATGATATCATCATTACTAGTAGTAGGTTACATTTGATTGAATAGATCAAGTCAAATTTGTGTCAAGCATTTGAGATGACAGACTTGGGTCTCCTGCACTATTGCTTGGGTGTAGAAGTTTGGCAGACAAGTGGCAGTATCTTCATTTCTCAATCAAAGTATACCAAGTGTTTGCTACAGAAATTCAAGGAAGAAGATTGCAAAATCTCATCCACTTCTATGTAGAAGGGGCTGAAACTTTTAGCCAAATCAGACTCACTAGTGGTGAATGAGTCTACATTAAAGCAACTAGTGGGCAGCCTCATCTATCTTACTACCACTAGGCCCAATCTCAGTTTTGTTGTGAGCTACATTTCTCATTTCATGATTGCCCCTAAGGCAGAGCACTAGGTTGCAGCAAAGCGTGTGTTGAGATATGTGAAAGGGACACTTGACTTTGGCATTTTGTACAGCAGATGCAAAGATCATAGGCTGGTTGGTTTTACAGATTCAGATTGGGCAGGGTCAATTGATGACAAGAAGTCCACTTCTGGGTACGTTTTCAGTCTTGGTACGAGTGCAGTCACATGGACAAGCAAGAAGCAGCATGTAGTCGCTCTTTCCTCGATAGAAGCAGAGTATCACGGAACAGTTAAGGCCGCATGTGAGGTAGTATGGCTTCGAAGGATGCTTGTTGACATGCAAATATCTCAAGCAAGGCCTTCACCCTTGTTCTGTGACAATCAAGGGGTGCTAAAGCTGGCCAAGAATCTAGTCTTCCACAAGCGAACCAAGCATGTTGAGCTTCATTGTCATTTCATGAAAAACCTAGGTAAAAAAAATGTAATTCTTCCAAAGTACTAACCCTTTAGGTCTAATACCTAGGGTTACTAGAATGATTATGATGACCAGAAGAATGATTCCTTTATAGTCTATCTTGAGCATAATGAATCAAAGCTCTATGAGGTTGATGTTGCACATTAGTGGCAATAAGAATCTCCTCATAATTAATAGAGATGGTACCCTATAGCTTATTATGAAAGTGATCATTGTGTCACTTTCTTTGTCCTTGTGCTTTCTAAAGTAAACTCTTCTTATTTTTGTCTAAGTACACTTGTAGATCGCAAGGCCCTATCCAAAGTCTTTTCTAGTAATCTGGGGTTGTTTTTGCAGAGATCAATCATGTCCTAGTTCTACTCATTCTTATTTGGGAAAGCCTATCTAATGAAACTTGTCTTTGTGCTTTCAAAAGTAAACTCTTGTTTTTCTATCTGAGGTTCACTTGCAGATAACAAGGCTGCTATCTATAGTGTTTTCTACTAATTTGGGGCTCTAACTGCAAAGGTCAGTCATATCTTGGTTTTGCTCATTCTTATTTTTGGGAAGATCTACCCTTTATATGGTTATTGCTTTTATCATCAAAATAGGGTGGCATTTGGACTCTTTGTTATCATTTTGAACACTCTTACTAGTGAGGCAAAAAAGATTATTGTAATGGGGCTACTTGGGGGATGATTTGGGGCTAAGATGCTTTGATGAGCTGATAGCATATAGTGAAATCTTTCATAGATTGCAAGCCAAAGAACCTTGTCTCCAGAACTACCATTATCCATTTTTAGGTTTTGTGGGACATGTCTCTGCAAGAGAGAGAAAGTGGTTGTGTTCCACAAGGACCCACCCCTCCAAAACCATTGTCGTCTTTAGAGGCAAGGATGTCCCTAAGACTCAAACTATAGGGAAATGTCCCCCTATCACTACCCACCACCACCACCAATAGGGAAGAAACATCCCCAAGCCATTTCCCTTGGCGAGAGCACATTTCTAGGGCAGCCCCCCTGATGGGGATGTTAAGGGGACGTCAAGATGTCTCGAAGACCTTGAGGAAACCCACTCATGTCCATCGAAAGTTTTGGGAACCTATGCTTGTCCCCCACTTCTATAGAGTTAAAAAAGGAAGTTAGTTTAAAAAAGGATTTTTTTTAAAAGTCTACCACTAGCCCTAACCCTAAATATTCTACTAGCCCCAACCACACACTAAACACTTCAAAAACCTATAAAAAGAAATTTGACCCTTAATCCAAATCTCTATCAATTTTTCATTGCATTGAGCAAGAGTGAACTCAAACTATGAATGAGAGCAAGGTTGTATTAGTGAGAGCAAGAGGAAGGGCAATGTAAGAACCCTAGTGGTTCTCAACCCCGAAACCCTAAATGAAACTGATGTTTTTGCAAGTTTTTGTAATTTTTGTGTTTTTTTGAGGTTTTTTGCATTAATCATGAAAGCTGCGATTTTCTTAAATAATTGCCTAAAAATCCAGAATAAATCTAAAGACAGGAATAATACTTGGAAAATGCTTGGAAGAGATAGGCGCTTGATATTATTTAGTTTCCAGGGCATTTACATTGAGTAAAATGAGCATATGAAAGAAAATACAAATTTTTATTAATGGAACCTGATTTATTTGCAGTCTTCAGAAGGTAGAAAGAAGTGTACGGCCCAAGCCAGATGATGAACTCCAATGTCCAGAAACCACGCCTTAAGCTCCAAATTGTGAAGGCGCCCCAATAGCAACAAACTGGAAACCCCAAAGAAGAAGTCGTACTCTCAGATGAAAAAGTACGGCCTTGCTGGTCTGAAACTGTACGGCCTAGCAGCAGCTCACAATATTGTACGGCCTCAAGAATATACTACTAGTTCTCTGTTCCACAATCCCAAATGGTGCGCCACTACTGACTGATGAAAGAAACTCTGTAGATCTCTGCCTGGAAAGATGAATAAGCCCAAACTGTGACCTCTGTGTGAAATCACCAAGTGCAAGCTTCAGCTGGTATTGCACAACCTCAGTCTGCCAAATCTCTGAAGAGTTTTCGTTCTCCAGAAACGTTTGTCTGCCAGAAACCCTAGGGTTTGCAAACTCCAATGCTCAGAGTAAAAAGACAAAAGTTGAATAGCATAATCATAATCGTTCGATTTTGTCTTGAATGAATATATATTCCCCTTTGAAAAATTCGACCCAATCTCCTTTTTAAAATAATCATTTAATAAATGATTTAATTCGCCTTTACACTTAGGAGAAATATTTAATAATTAAATGGCGTCTTATTTTAATGAATAATAAATATTCATTAAGTCAAAATTTAATACTTTACTATATAATAGGCCAAATTAATTAAATATTTCAATATTTCAATAAAGTGACTTTAATATAAAGTCAAAATATTAAATATTTAATAAACCATTAAATACTCCTTATTTCTCCGTCCGATCATCAAACCGCGTAACCTGGTCGACTCGCCGAATAGTTGAACCAAAGTTCGCCCAAAAATAGCGTACTTCTCCGCTCACCTAACTTTCTAAAAAAATAGAAAGTTCCCAAAATGCACTCGAAGATCTCCCCGCTAAGGCCCAACTCAAAACAATCGCATTACCGGATACCAAACACCGGTAATTACCTCGTGATGATCCTCAATAATATCCGTCACCCGAGGATCGGAAATAGGCTCACCGACAAACAAGCATAAAACGGGACATACCGCCTCTCCCCGAAATTATTGCTTGTCCTCAAGCAATCTCTGCAAATACGGCTGCACTGCACCACCTGGATCCCATGGATAGTACCGGACAATGTTCCTGCTGGCCACTACTGACTCCTGTAACTCCCACAACTGATCAGCAAGAATAGAATACCATTCCCTATTAACCTCAGTGCGGTCCGGCATAGGATCAAGAAACTCAGAAGGAGGCAAGTCAAACTGCAAGCAACACTTACCCCCTAAAACTGCACGAGATATACTGCCATCCAACATATCAAGCACGTGCATACTAGAACTGTGCACCTGAAACAAATTGTGTACATGCGGGTCAATCACGTAACCATATGCACTCTGCACCATATACACACTGTGATACTCCTCCGTGAGCTGAGTCTGAAATCCCAGTGCACTAGTAGGATCCCAAACGCTATCAACCTTCTTCTCAAGACCAGGATCAGGAGAGTGACCCATATCAAACTCAAAGAGTGGATTGTCGTATGAAGATATAACATTCATCTCAAACAATGGATTGGTCACAAACGGACCCAAACCCTTCAGGGCTGATCCTCCCATCGCCTCGTAACCCCTGATGAGTATAGATTATTGTTGTTCAGTATGGGGCCCTTTCATCATTCACTTTTCTACTAATTTAGAGTAATGGCACTACTCTGGATTACAGGCTTGCCCTGCACCTCAAATCTCATCTCCATTTTAGGCAAGTTGAGAGTGAACACACTAATGTCCTGAAGCCATCTCATACCCAACACTAAATCCATCCCACCCAGGTTGACTACATAGAAGTCTGCCTGCAACTCATAATCATTCAGCATGAGGGTGAGATTACAAATCCGTCGAGTGCAAGTTAGGGTATATCCGTCTGCCACCCGAACTCTGAATCCAGAGAAATCCTCTGTCTGGAGTCTACATCTGTTGACGAAGCTCTCATCAATGAAATTGTGTGTGGCTCCGGTGTCGAGCATAGCAATACATCGCTGTCCTTCCACTAATCCCCTAAACCTGAATGAGTCATCCCGTACACTAGCAGATAATACCAACGGGGATAGGTTGGCATCGGGCCCAAACTCCATAGAGAGGTATTCTACGATGTTCTCGAACAACCTCACCGGGTTCAATCATCAAACTCGCCATCATCAGTAAACCCACATGGCGCTGTTGGTCAGCCGGGGTCTCAAAGGACAATCATGCTCCCTGTCGTAGGGTTCTTTTGCACCACAACAGCATTGTTTCTTTCATCTATCCCGAAGTTGTATCATCAATTCTTGCAACCCGCTTCCTTTTTGGTCTCGCAACCGGTGTGGCGCGACTCTCCTCAACCGCGTTGTTTTAGCTGAAATTGTTTCTTGAAAATAGCTTCCATAATTTTGCCTTACGCGACGCTTCCTCAAGAGTAGGAGGATCAAAGTCTTTCTTAACCTAACCTTCATAGGACTTCGGCTAATCCTCACAACGAAGAGTATAATGAGTCTCCGTTCTGAAATCCCTGTCACCATGACTGCAACTCGCTGAAACTCACCAATATAAGAATCCAAGCTACCCGTCTGTCTGAGCTGTGCTAGCTCCCTGAAATAAAGTTCCGGATCCTTCTTATCAAATCTCTCTATGAGCCTGCTAGTGAACTCCTGATAGGTATTGACTGCATGATGGCCAAGCGTATACATGCCATGGTGCCACCAATCATGCGCTACTCCATCAAGATGCAAGGTAGCAAATTTAATGGCCTCGTCCTCCTGCATAGGCCTCAGTGATAAGTAGTTGTCCAATTTCTGGACCCAAGACCTCGCTGTTGTCTTATCAAACCCATCAAAATATGGCAAGGTAATCTTGCTAACCGCATACCGCAAATCCCTGTTCACCTGTGGCTGCGGCTGCTGATACTGAGGGGGTCTACGGTCAAATCTGCCTCCTCCTCTGGGTTTATGAACATCCATAAACTCATGAAATGATAACGCCTGCCGGATCTCAGGTGCTAGTGACATGTACTCACCATGAAACCTCGTCACATCTGCCATTGTCATGCCATTATGTGGCTGAAACTCCTGATGCTGCCCCTGTTTCCCACTCCCTAGAGCGCCCGGTGGTGGAGTCTCCTAGGTAAGCAGCAGGGTCGACTGCCTACGCTCCTGATAGATTGGAGACGGCTGTCGAGGTGCTGATGCTAATGGCTGATCCACTGGTGCAGTCCCGCTCGTCTGACCAATCTGTATGTAATGAGGCTGTGTGGGCGTGTACTGTCTAATGGTACCCATCAACTGAGACATCATGTCCATCATGTTATCATGCCTCCGTCTAAACTCCTCATCTGTAATATCACCCTCTGCATGTGCCTTCCCTGGATCCCTACGTGTCTTTGTCGGAATCTCTCGATCTGCCATTAGGGTTGCAACACTGTTTTCGCTACTGTTGGAGCTAGATCTGTGAATACCAAGTACTCTTGATATTGTCTGACCTTCAGGGATAGGTGGACCTGTCCAATCCTCGTCTTTGCCTGTTCCTACGCCTCTAGTATAATGAATAGTATCTCGGCTCATGAAAAGGCAACCAAAAAGCACACTGTATTCTGAAAAAAGCAACTGAAAAAGCACAGGATGGCAGGAGAACTGTGCTCTGATACCACTGTAAGAACCCTAGTGGTTCTCAACCCCGAAACCCTAACTGAAACTAATGTTTTTGCAAGTTTTTGTAATTTTTGTGTTTTTTTGAGGTTTTTTGCATTAATCATGAAAGCTGAGATTTTCTTAAATAATTGCCTAAAAATCCAGAATAAATCTAAAGACAGGAATAATACTTGGAAAATGCTTGGAAGAGATAGGCGCTTGATATTATTTAGTTTCCAGGGCATTTACATTGAGTAAAATGAGCATATGAAAGAAAATACAAATTTTTATTAATGGAACCTGATTTATTTGCAGTCTTCAGAAGGTAGAAAGAAGTGTACGGCCCAAGCCAGATGATGAACTCCAGTGTCCAGAAACCACGCCTTACGCTTCAAATTGTGAAGGCGCCCCAATAGCAACAAACTGGAAACCCCAAAGAAGAAGTCGTACTCTCAGATGAAAAAGTACGGCCTTGCTGGTCTGAAACTGTACGGCCTAGCAGCAGCTCACAATATTGTATGGCCTCAAGAATATACTGCCAGGTCTCTGTTCCACAATCCCAAATGGTGCGCCACTACTGACTGATGAAAGAAACTCTGTAGATCTCTGCCTGGAAAGATGAATAAGCCCAAACTGTGACCTCTGTGTGAAATCACCAAGTGCAAGCTTCAGCTGGTATTGCACAGCCTCAGTCTACCAAATCTCTGAAGAGTTTTTGTTCTCCAGAAACGTTTGTCTGCCAGAAACCCTAGGGTTTGCAAACTCCTATGCTCAGAGCAAAAAGACAAAAGTTGAATAGCATAATCATAATTGTTCGATTTTGTCTTGAATGAATATATAATCCCCTTTGAAAAATTCGACCCAATCTCCTTTTTAAAATAATCATTTAATAAATGATTTAATTCGCCTTTACACTTAGGAGAAGTATTTAATAATTAAATGGCGTCTTATTTTAATGAATAATAAATATTCATTAAGTCAAAATTTAATACTTTATTATAAAATACTTTATAATAGGCCAAATTAATTAAATATTTAAATATTTCAATAAAGTGACTTTAATATAAAGTCAAAATATTAAATATTTAATAAACCATTAAATACTCCTTATTTCTCCATCCGATCATCAAACTGCAGAACTGGGTCGACTCTGAGCTGAATAGTTGAACCAGGTGCCCTGCCCAAAATAGCAGCTTCCGCCTGACCTAACTTTCTAAAAATAGAAAGTTCCTGAAAATGCACTCTGGAAGATTCTGCGAAGGCCCAACAGAAACAAGCTGCAATACCGGAGCTACCAAACACTGAGTAACTGCCTCAGATGATCCTCTGCACACATCTGTCAGCCTACGAGGATCGAAATAATAGGCTCACTCCTCAACAAACAGTGTCAGCTAAAACGGGGACATTACAAGCAAGCAAGTCTTCATCAATCAATTGTTCAATACATTCATTAAGCCTTCAAGGTAAGCCTTGAGCCTCCTTCGACAACCACACCAACCATTCATCTATTTTCCTAGCTTTCTAGTCCTTCTGCCACTAAGAGAAACTAGTCTACTTATAGCTTCATCCACTATACTAAGAGGAACAAGCTTACCTCTAGGAGGGTGAGCAAGCCGTAGTTCTACACAGCACCTTGCATCTCATCGACTACAATACACTTATGTACAAGGAGAGTCCTATAGCTTGATGAGATGTAGAGCCAAAGCAGCCAGCACAATTTGATGATGATGCAGCACCAACAAGGTAGGTATTGACTTGGAGGAGCTTGACCTTAAGGATTCTAATACTTCAAGTTATGACAAGTTTGGCATGGACTTTGGGGATGATTAGAGACATTAGGCCATTAGCCAATTGTATTAGGACATTTTGAAAATATTATATTAGAAACAAATTTTCAGTGTTGTCATTTTCATTGTTCAATGCAATGTGTTTAGTTACTAGTATTTTAATGTTTCAATTGTTATTCATTATACACTTAATTGTAACTAACTTTTCAGGTGCTATACATATTTGCACCACTGTCCCCCACCATCCTCAAACCTAGGCCCTTGATCCCCTATCCTTGAAACCCATCCCTCCATTCCCCCCCTTTCAAGACTCCGTCAAACTTACACCATTGGCTTACTTTGCCCATTCTGGAATAACTTCAGTACTTTATCATTATTTTAATAACAGTTGGACAGTTACTTGAAAAAAATGAAGCACCAATAATTAAGCTTGAGAGATTGAATAATAACCTGTTGGCGAACTGCCGCAAGTATTTCTGCATCAACATGACGAATCTCATTCCGGACCTTCTGCATCATAGGCTCTACACCTGATAAAGATGCTTCTGCAGTTTTCAAAGAAACAAATTCTACAAAATTACAAAGAATCCAAATTTTGGGATTCATGGGTATACTAGAAATGGCAGATATTTTTGGCAATAATGAAATTTTAAATTCAATTAATGGAAATCAACAGAATTTTATCCGCCCATATAATGTGTGCTCACAGGAATTTACAACTTAAACTTCTTTGTGCTCTGAAAAAGTAAAATGACAACAAGATCATAAAAAAGACCCTCTGACACTACCTATTACCAGTCTAAACTATTAAAAAGGCCATGCAAATATTTTTGCTGCAGCAGCCTCCAATGAAGAAAAGCAACGTCTGCAGAAATTTCCATATTCTTACTTGTAGTTACAAATCCTTTGATAACAGGATCAACAATAATCATATCTTGAAAAGGAATAATAAACATCAAGGAAACTTGACTCTGCAATTATTTATAGAGTCTTCCACAATACCAAACGAATTATATGTTTCCATTTTACTCACATCTTATTTAAGTAGAGAGTTGATAACCCATTGTATCCTAACCTGATAGGCATAATTCTGAAAGACCACTCAGAACTTTATCATTAATGTTATGAACCCAAACAGAAAAACTGCTAATATACTGAGTCTGAAACATAACAGCTCATATCTGAAAATCTTGAACTTCCGACAATAGTGATATGAATTTCTCAGAAAGGCAACTTGAGTTGGGGAAAGGGAAAATTGAACTGAACAGGAAGCTGAAAGAGGAATTGTTGGAAAACTCATGCTGACCAGAAAGAAAACAAACTAACATCTGCTTGACTACAAAAATCCTGGAGTAACCCTAGATCTTAAGTATTCACTTTGGAACTAAAAATCTGAAATTAGAAACTACAGAAAGCTAAATAGTACTCGAGATTTCTAAAACTGGAAAAAAACAGAACTTTAGCATTTGTTTGCAACTATATCTGAAAAAGTACATAGAAAGAAGAGAACTAATCTGAGAAGGTGTGAATGTTAACTGAGGCCAAATGGTCCCCTAGAGAAGTTTAGACATTGCACTTTGGCAAACAAATCCTATAGAATGTACAAACAACTTCAATCTAAAAGCATAAAGTAGATTCTAGAGCCTAAAGGTCCTACTTTTAACTACTTCCCTTTTATGACTTGTTCACTTTATGCATGTGGAATAATTATTTTCTACATGAAAGTTCTTAACTAGCAAAAAAGTATAATTTCCTCATAATTACATTAATTAAAGAGAGCATCACTGACATAAAACTTTGCTAACTATCAGAAAGAAAAATGCCATCCATTTTTCAATGGCCTCGTTAACTCGAGCACATCATTTTTTACAACATAACAGTCCCAAGTCCTTGAATTGATTTACCCTCAAATTAATTGCACTTCTAGATGTTACAGTATATCTGAGCCTTCCCATGCCATGTCTTTCAAGTGCAGATCCTTCCATTTGATGAGGTTATCTGTTGGTACCTTATTCCTCGATTTCTTTTCTTTGGGAGCCAAAATGATTTCTGGAACCATAATGTCCTTCATCATCTAGAGGTGAAAAGCCATCTAATGTTTTAACATTTTGTCCAACTCTCTTCTTTAAGAGTGAGAGATATGGATGGTAGTGTGCATTCGAGTTTATGTGGGTAGTTCAAAAGTGTATATAACCTTTCCTGCTTGTGCCAATATCTTGTTAGGCCCATACAATTGAGGCTACAGTTTTACTGCTCCATTCCTTTAAAGGACTAAGAAAATTTATGTAGTGTTCCACCACTCTGCTGCTTGGGTTTCACTATGTCTTTTGTAGGTCTGATTTTTGGTTTTCAATTGATATTCTTCTTTTTATGTGTTTTTGCATTTGATGCCAATAATGCTAACAATACTAACAAGCATTTACATGCAATAGGAACTTAAAATAAACTAATCTACTAAGACAATTTGCTTAATGACTCAATTTAAGTGCCAAAGATAATTTTTTCATTACATAATAGATTGCATACAACATATAACATACATCTTTTCAAAAGCTAGATATATCTTCTACTAAACTTTAACTTACAGCCTTGTAGCTCTGTGAATAGTAACTTGCTACAGTACCAAACCCCAAATAAGTGCTTACAACTTTCAAATGACGAGCTTCTCCCACCAAAAGACGAATTGGGAAGCTTCTCAGGGTAAGGGCACCCCTTTTTGAAGTGATTGCAGCCACTATAAGGAGGCATTTTTTTCTTTATGCTGATTCAAACTCTCATGAAAGGGCGGCTGGCTGTAGATGCAAAAATCAGCTCCAAAATCTTCCAAAATGCAAACAGCTCCCTTGTAGATGAAAATGGAGTCAATGGCAGCAAATTCCCTCTCAAAAGATAGCTCTAATAACTTGCAAACAGCAATATATGGCTCCAAAGGAAGTAACCAAACTCAGATCAGCAACCTTAAGGTGGTATTTCACACCCTCAAGCAGCTCGAAAACGAACAAGCAGCCCCCTCCAGGCTCACCCACTGCAGAAATCAGGAAACCCTAGTTTTCCCTCTCTCCCAAACTCCAAACTCACAAGTCAAGCAAGCAAAATAACTCCAAACCATGAGGGGGTCGAACTTCTCCTCTTGCTTTTATAATTTTACGTTGAAATCACAATTCATTAAAATGAGTACTATTCACTTAAGTTATAACTTTTTTTCACTTTAGTAATGAATAGTAACTGAAAAATATAAAGTGACCCCTCCATTTTAAAGACACATGGTCCCTAGACCAAGGATGGTGAAATTAAAGGTGAAGATCATAATTTTAAGCACAATTATCACGCCAAATGCACAAATTCACCCCGTCACCATACTCCAAATATCAACACTACAATTTCACGACCAAGTGCCTATTCAAGTGACCCTCTATCCAGATACATTAGCCTACAAGGATCGACGTGATAGGCTCATCCTTTGATTCTCGGAAGATTAATTAGAAGGGGACATTACAATTTAATAGCCTGTCTTAAATTCTCTCTCAACTTGATTTACTCATGTTGAAATTACATTCTATTTTAGGTCACATCGAGATTCCCCTTTAATTGCTTTAAGATATGTTTGCTATCTTCAAAGAAGCCACTGTTCTACCAACACCCAATTGCTAGTTCAAACCTCTCAACAGCTGGACCATTTCCACCATGGTTTCCCTCATGTTGGATTGGAACTCTTTGGACTCCTTGACAAATTGTTGTCCCTCATCTTCTTTGTCACCCATGGCTTCTTCTTTTCTCTAAGATGGTATCTCAGATCCCTATCGCTCATGAAAGGGTGCACAAGCTAGCATGATGCCAGGCTCTAATACCACTGTAAGATGCCACACTCTGTTACTGGATAGAAACAAACTTTCCTTTTTCCCACTAGGATCAGAATTTAATAACACTTAACAGGAAATTATGCCAATACACACACAGATTCATCATGATAACAGGAATTACTCAACGCATTAGAGAACACTTTCAGACTGGAAAAGCTCAATCGCAATAGTAGGAATATTCATACAATGCATAGAATACATATATATAAATATATTTCGATCAATCATAGCACAATAGCATTACAATGAAAGTTGACTCGACATACCACTATAGACTCCACAGATACAGCCAAAACTGTTATGAGCATTAGATTATGAGCCTTTGTGATTCACTTCTTCCCAAGTAAGGCCAATCGACTATATTTGGTCTCCCAATTGTTGTTGCCTAGTGTACAATGATAGTCAGTTGAGTAAGTGATGCAATAAGCGATAATATCATCTAATGCGGTGCCTCGCAATGGTGCCTTCCAATGGCCCGATGGTAGTTCAAATGCTTGGAAGATCTAGGAGATGACATCGACATCGGGACCCACAAGATTCACTAATGATGGGATGTGTTGCCAACCGTAGAGGATAAACTTTTGTTTTGAGCAAGACGAGAGCCAAAGGCTCGAGCACTTACTCAATGAATATCGCCCTCCTCTGTATCGTCGTTGGAAAGCTTGGAGTAACTGAAAATGGATTAGCTTTATGAGATTGAATGGAATAGTGGCAAGAAACACAAATGTCAGGGCAAGGATTTCATCTCACCTAGGCATGGGCAATAGAGGCCTACATCTTAGCTTACCACAGACTCGTTTGTCCATTCGTGATTGGATAATCTCCAATAAAGAAATGAACCAAAATATATACCAAATCAGGGGTGCCTTCCCAAATGGGTCGACCAAATGAAATATTTAAATTTAATATTATTATTAATAATTTAAATTTATATTATTTATTAATATTATTTTAAATTTTCAAATTTAAGTCTATGTTAAAAAAACATTTTTCCCACCACATGAACTAAGGCCTCCTTAAGATGCGGGGACATGACAAAAAATTTGAGAGACAAAACCATACTATCACAGAGATGGCCCAATGTATGATGGAGGACAAGAATGTTCCCAAGAAATTTTGGGCTGAAGCAATATACACTAGAGTTTATTTGCTCAATAGGTCTCCCACACAAGCAGTGTAACATCAAACCCCAGACGAAGCATGGTCTAGGAGGAAACTGACAGTCATCTTAAAGTTTTTGGTTCTAATGCATATGTCTAGATTCCAAACGAAAAGCAAACCATACTAAATCCTAGGAGTAAGAAATTGATGTTTATAGGGTACTGTGACAATCATAAGGCCTCCAAGTTGATTGATGTTGACACTAACCGCTTGACTTTCAATGGAGATGATGTGATTGATGAGGAAGTTGGGCCTTTTCTGACATCTTCTGAGATCCAGATTATCAATAACCAGCATATTCAAGCTAAGGATTCAGGTATTCAACTTCAGGAATCTCCACCTGAAGGGGGGGATTCAGAGCACAAGGAAATAGACCCGGTTTTTATTGATGATAACCTTGATCAGCATCTAGATGAAACAAAAACAATAAGCCCAAGTCATGAAGATCACGCTGATTTGGATGAAGGGGTTTCTACAAAGAGACTTAAGTGGTGGGAAAAACTCATTAGTGATGTTCACGATGAAGAAATGGTCAAGGGTCAATCATCCAAAGGCAAGAGCAAGCAAAACACAACTAACTTTCCTCTTATAGCCAACATTCAAGGAGTGTATGTGTAATGTCCCCAATTTAGCCCTACACTCTTCAATGGGATTTAGCCTATTTCTGGAAATCCGTAGGCTAATCAAAAATAGAAATGAGGGTTTTCTATTTTATAGGAAGTTTCAGATGCATTTTTGAAGGCTTGCATGTTGGAGTTTGGAAGTCAGTTTTGGTGGAGCAAATACACGAAGATGAGAGATAAAAGGTTTTACCACTATCCAAGCTTCTTCTGGTGTGATGCCATCAAGTGCTTTGGTTGGTGCACAATTCAAAAGATAAACTGTTGTATGCACAGCTTCAGCCCAATATGCATGTCCTAGTTGAGAATCTTTTAACATACTTCAAACCATCTCCATGATGATGCAATTCCTCCGTTCAACAACTCCATTTTGCTGAGGTGTGTAAGCTGCAATTAGTTGACGCCGAATTCCATTTTCCTTCAAGTACATGGAGAATTCTATGCTAGTGTATTCCCCCCCTCAATCTGAGCGAAGGACACAAATATGAGCGAAGGACACAAATATGATGATGCGTATCTTTCTCCACAAGAGTGCGAAACTCTTTGAAGTAGGAAAAGGCTTCATCTTTACTATACAAGCAATATACCCACATTTTCCTTGTGTGATCATCAACAAGAAGCTGAAAGTATATGAATCCATTGTGACTAGGTGCCCCCGCACAGATCGGTATGCACCAACTGCAAAGGTTGGCTTGCACGATGCCCACTAGGATAGAAGGGTGCTCTATGTTGTTTTCCAGCAAGACAACTAGAACAAATGACACTTGACTTCTCAAGTGAGGGAAGCCCTTTGACCATGCTTTTCTTGCTAAGTGTAAGCAAGTAACTAGTGCTTAAATGACCAAATCTACGATGCCAAAGCATAGCAAGATCATTATCCTTAGTCACTAAGGCTTGATTATTGGCAATTGTATCAAGCCTAAACATTTTACCAATTTCAGTAGCACTTGCAACAATCTTTTCCTTTTTAGACTTATCATGGATTAGGCATACTTTTTTATCATCATTTTTATCAAACTCTATCCTTAAGTTGTGATCAAGAAATTGATTAACAGAAAGGAGATTTTTGGTAAGTGCGAGAACATATAAGACTTTAGTGAGCCTACACCTATGTATACCAAATTGCAAGGAAATGTCACCAATACCTTGAATATCATAGGTGGTATCATCTCCAAGAGAGACTTTACCATGATGGGATTTCAATGTAAGAAACCACTCCTTTTGTCCAGTCATGTGCTTAGTAGCACCTGAGTCCACATACCAAATTGAGGTTGACTGTGAACTATCTTCTGAAGTGTGGGCTGAAAAAGCATATTCCTCTTCTAAAGAGTCTTCTTCTTCAACAATGTTGCCATGTTTTTGTTTGGTCTACTGTTGTCATTGATTATTGCCACTTTAAAATGGCTTCTTTTGATGTGGTTTGTTGGATGATCCTTTGTTGAAGGAATTGTACCAACAACTTTTCACATCATGTCCAACTCTTTCACATATTGGACACTTCTTCTGAGATTTGGATGAGTTACCAGATTTGGGTGGTCCACCAGATTGCTTCATAGGCTTCTTGCCTTTATGACGAGTGGTCATGGCATGATCCTCTTCCTCATGTTCATGCCTGAGATTCTTCTTTTTGGAGTAAATTCACAAGCTTCTCAAAAGTGGGTGTTGTCTCAATGACATTCAAGCTTGTCACAAAGACTTTATATCTTGAAGGCAGTGCCTGTAGAACAATAGGCACCAAAACTGTATCATCAATTGTTTCTCCCAATGCTTGTAAGGAAGCTCTTAGCTCAGCAATCCTTTTAAGAAAGGATTCCAAGTGTTCTCCATTCTTCATCTTCAGGCCATGTAGCTGACCCTACAAATTCAGGATCTGATTTTGATTCTTGGCCTTATATATCACCTTGAGCTTGTCCCATGCATCTTTGGTTGTGGACGAGTCTCAGATGAGAGGCTCCATCAAACACACTGAACAAAATGATCAATTTTGCCTTTCTACCGGCTTGATCAAATTTCTTTTGTTCATGAACATCTGTTTTGTGGCATGTTGTGGTACCGCTCACCACATTCCAGACTTCTTCAAACTCAAGTTCAGTTTTGAATTTGGACTTCCATGCAGATTAGTTGTATTCGCGCAGCAGTTGAGAGTCTGGAAGAAGAAATTTTGGAGAATTTCCTGCAATTTTGTGAACAACAAATGGATGTGATTTTGTCCTATTTCTCGTCACTCAGATCAACATTTTATCGCAGAGGAGAGGACAATATAAGAACAAAATTAACACCTTATGAATATAACTGAGTTGAATGAAAAAATAAAAAAAATGACACCACAATTGTCTATACATTTATGAGATTGACATCACTATTAAAACTAACTTGGATTATTATACTAGACTCTTGACATAACTTCTCTCTAGCAAAGACTACTAACTATGATTGACAATGCTACCAAAGAAAAATAAATAAATAACCTTCGACATTTGGAATTACTTTGAGAGTCCACGTTCTTGATACAGTGGAAAAACTGCCATAAAATACCTCAGAACATCAAAGCAAAGACTTGCAACCAGTCCACTCCTTTTAGTCACCATGTATTGATAAACCTTTGGATTTACTTGTTTGGCCTCAACAAAACAAAATTCTACTAGCAAATCTAACAATAGATCCTTGCAAACACCAGGTCGCGAGATCCCATTCTTGACACCATGCACAAAAATAGCATCTGATTCATGTGGTTTCTCACCATCTCTGCTAAATCTAACTTGCTTGACTGATTTCTCGCACCATTTGCAGGTTCCTAATTCCAACTCTCCAACATTCTCTCTTCTCACAAAATAATAGGCATAGAATCCTACTGTAATAGATGAGCGTTCAAACTTGGATAACCGCAGTGAAAGTAGGCACAGAATCTCTTTTGCTCTGATACCATATCAGATTTTGTGGAGCAAGCAAATAATCAACTTCATTATGAGATAGGTTTATATACATGTGATGGTAGTAAACAAAGTGCAGTAAATAGCACTCACATGGTTCACAACAAATAACATATTATCACACGTATCAAAACAAACCCAAACAATCAAACAAATAATAACAAAACAACAAACCATATGGGTAAATGATGGAATATGCCAACATTATTTTTAAGCCTATGGACCCATCTTGGGGTTTGGGTGTTGGAATTTTAACTAAGGATTTGGATGCCACATTTTGGATGGTTTTAGTTCATAGTTTCCTAATTACCATTTGATATTTTCATGCATTTCCTCTCCTATTTATTGGGTGCTTGAAATGGAGGTTTTGATAGTGAGTTTTATAGATATTGTTATGCTGCCAGAATTACTCTAGATCTCTTGTTGGTGGTACTCCTACAAAGGCTTAGACTCTACAAGTGAATTGTAGCATTTGATTATTGAATATGAGATTTTTTCCCAAAAGGGTTTTCCCCATACAAATCACCATGTTATGGATATTGTTTTTGTGTTTTTTTCTTTGTAATTGTATGATTAGTTAAGTTTTTGCACATACCTCTTCTTATAGATTAGTGTAGGAAACATATTATGTACATCTATTTCTTTTAATCTTATAGCCCAAATCATCAATCTGAATCCTAATGGGATGTTTTGTGGGTTGGCACTTGTACTAGTGGTTGTCTCCTCAAATTTTCAAAATATCATTTTAAATCTTGCAATTACATAGGTCAAGATTTGTAGATGAAGATATCTGCAAAATGGGTGTGTGCCTATAGACTTTGGTGGCAGATGCTACAGATAAGTGGATAGTGCATGGCGAGGTCACCCAAATGTATAAAAGTTGTTAGAGTTGTGCATGATTTTGACATAGTTGAGGTGTTGTCTTCTAAGGATTCACTCAACATTTCCATGTTCTTGAGAGATGATGTTCCCTATTGTGTCACTGCATAGTTAAGGAAAATCTATCTGGATCCATTGTAGTGTGTACCATTTAGATTAGTGAATGCATTGTTGTAATGTCCCCTTTTTCGTGAGCATCAGAGTTGGTAAGATTAGCCTATCATTTGACCCTCATAGGCTAGTACTGTGGATTAGAGGGTCCAGTTTGGGCATTAATGAGCTCTTCGGGTGGCAGTTGACAGTGTTTTCCTCCCTAGATCATTGGTATATTCTGAGGCTTGGCTATTCAGGGGTTTCTAGCTTCATTTGTGTATAGATACTATTTATAGTAAGTCAGTGTGTTGATGGAAGCCAACCTTACTATTTTAGTAAGGCATCTAATTGGGCAGAGTGTGCACTAGGTAAGTTGATGGTGAAGTCAAAATTGAAGAATGACAATTACTTATAGAGTTTAATTATTAAAGTAAAGCTTTAATAATAATTAATTAATTAATTAAAGTGCACATCATTAAAGTTATTTGACTTTATTATAAAAGGTCATTTAATATTATAAAGTCAAGTTATTAAGGTACATATATTAATGACTTGAGTTGACTTTATGTTAAAGGGGGTCATTAATAATATTTAAGTCAAAATATAAAGGAGCAAATATCATATGACTTTATTGAACTTGCTTTAAAAGGATTATTTTTAAGTTATAAAGTCAATTCATTAAAAGCATGGATTTGGGCGCCCACTTAAGAGGTTATAAAAGAATTATTAAAGGTAAATACATTTAATGATATTTAAATGATTAAAAGGCCTCTTGGAGAAATCGACCAA
The DNA here is from genome assembly GCA_007258455.2 of Sequoia sempervirens. Lineage (NCBI taxonomy): Eukaryota > Viridiplantae > Streptophyta > Pinopsida > Cupressales > Cupressaceae > Sequoia > Sequoia sempervirens. The sequence goes on along the minus strand of VDFB02117265.1, from coordinate 29,348 downwards.
TTTGGAGGAAGTATAAAAAGGTTTTGAAAAGCAAATTAATTCATTCTTTGATCATTCAACACTTGTCTATTTTGAAGAAGCTTTGGCTTTGGAGAAGAAACCTAGGGTTTTGCTGTAATTCCAATCTTAGAGAACGTAGCCTCTCTTCAATTGTGCTACCTACAAGTGAGAAGATCACCCAGGGGTTGCAAATATTGGTGGCTTCACTTCAAGAGACACATTGTGCTTCATTGGAGAAGAATCGAGAAGTTTTTCTTAAGGGTTTGAAGAGATTTTCATTGTAAATCTGAAAGACATTGTTTGCTGTTATTTATCTGTTGGATAATCATTGCTGGGCCGTACTGTAGATTCTCTCAGGCGTTCAATTCTCTTTCAGCCTGGCCATACAACAGCTAGAGGTGGCGTTTGAGTTTGGGGGTGAATCGCTTTGAGTTGGGAGCTGAATCAACTTCTTTGGGGGCGTCTAAACTGCTGTTAACAGTTTGCTGCTGTCACATATTGGAGAACTCGTCTTATGAAGCCAAGCGTCCATTAATGGAAGATTCCAGTTTGCTGATATAAAGTTTTCAGACCTACATTTATTGGCTTGGGTCCGGGTATGATTCATTTGTAATTCAAAGAGGTGTCTATTCTGCTGAATGATTGCTGCAAACTTTACACTTCTTCTTGGCAACCATTTTCAGAAAGTTTCAAGGCATGTTTACCTATGAGTTCATGAATTGTAACTCCTAGATTTTCTGGGTACTGTTGTTTTAGATAATAGGGGTTATTTTATGAACTAGGTTGTCAATATATTGTGAAAATACTGAGTATTTAAGCTGGTATATAAATCTGGAATTTTCAATATTCCCAATGCAATTTCAGTTTTGAGTTAAAAAAAAATTATTATTGCAACTGTTCGTTTTATGATCAGATGTAGAGCACAGAAATTTAATTCAAAAATCAACACAATGACACAGAAAATACCCTGGGAAAACCCTCCACTTGAGGGAGAAAAACCCAACAACAATATATCACTTACATATTGAATGTTAACAAGAATTATCTCCTTTACAAGGGCCGATATGAAGGCCAATAAGAGGCACCATAAACTGATACAAACAAAGTGATGCAATCTGATGATATTAATCTCAACCTTCTACAAAGATGACGATCTGCACTTGAGACAAACTCGCACTTATGACACTCGAACTTGAGCAATAAAATGGATATCAATGAATGATACACAATGAAGCACCATCGATTATATATACAAGATGGAGTGGAGGATGTGACCCTTCAAAACACCAAGTCGGCCTTCATAGAAGAATATGACCCTTCAAAATCGCGTCCACAATAAGCATGATGTCGGCTACAAGTAATAGTGTCTCTTCATAAATGTAAGTCGGCTTCACTTAACAAATATTAAATATCTCTTAATGAAATCACATCCATAATATACTTAATGTCGGCCTCTTAAGATCGCGCCTCTTCATGAGATCGAGTCTTCATTAATAAAAATCGTGCCTTTTCAAAATATAATATTTCAATTCAAATAGCCGTTTAGGCTATCATTTGAATTGACTTCAAGGAGACGTGAAGTGCTGGAAGTAGCAGCCCGACCCTGCTCTATAACATCAACAGCAACATCTCCTATTTTGTTGAATTATATTGTTGTATCAAACATTGCCAATATATCACAAACATTTATCAAAACAAACCAAATAAGGCAGAAAATTTGTGTTAGCAAATTGTCCACCTGGGGTGGGACATCACAATTGCTCATCTCTAACAAGTCAAAAATAATTGGTCTGACTTGCAAGCTTTGTAGTAATCTCAATGATCTAAACCTTTTGCACAGAGTTGAAGTATCCAAGATCAAACTATGTTAGATGCATGCTTGTAGTATAAGGCCTCAGATAGCTTGACTTTAAATATTGTGTCCATGTCCAAGTGAGGTGGAAGGCTGAATACAAGCCCTCGATTCTTATAAGGTGCTCTCCCAATCACCCAAAGGTAAGCAGTTGGGATGTTCTATTAACTCTTACCTACTAGTGACTATTTAAGTTCAAAAAGATGTCAATCGAACATATTGATAGTATGATATGATGATCAATAATGTTATTCAGAGTCTTTCTACTAGATGTAGTGTCCCCTTTTTGAAATAGGATTTAATAATAAATAATAATAATAAAATTAAAATAAAATAAAAAAGTAAAAATAAAACATAATACAATTAAAATTTAATTAAGTGTAATGAATGGTCAAAATGCATGAAATGAAGAGTTGTGACTCCCTCAAACATGAGATATAAAAGGGAGAAGAGATCATTTGAAAAAGGAGGAAAAAAGAAAGGAGCATATGAATCAAGGAGGAATTAATGGAAGAAGAAAGGAATGGGAAGAAAATAAGGAAGTGATTCTTTCAAAGGACAGAAATTATGAAGGGGTGTGCTCTTTCAAGGGGTGGTAATTATGAAAGGTTGTGACTCTTGCAAAGGGCAAACATGATGAAGAGGTGTGACTTCTCTCTTACATTGGAAGATATAAAGGGGAGAAGGTTTCATTTGAGGAGGACATGCAAGAGAGATCAATTTGGAAAAATAATTTATTATTCTCAATAAGGCAGCAATGAAGGGTGGTGACTCAATTCTTATGAATATAAAGGAGAAATCATTCCAAGCATTCAAGGATCACTTATCAATCATCTCTGACCAATGCATCAAATCAGCACTCATGAACCCATCAAATCAATCATCTCTTATCAAATCAATCAAACAATCAATCAGCAAATCATCATCATAAATTATCAATTCATTCAATCAATCAAACATACAAACATCCATCATTCAAACATCAACCATTCAAGCGTCAACCATTCTAGCCTCAAATCAGTCAAATATCAATCACTAAAACATCAATCATCCAATACATCAATAAGCAATTGAAAAAAATCAAAAATCAAATTGAAAAATATTCCTAATCTATATTCTAAATTTGTTTTTCAGTTTGATAGGAAGATGCGGCAGTATCAGTTCCCTTATCAAGCATGCCAACCCCAAGATGGATGTGCCATGCTTGTGGGCCAAGGGGCCAAATGACTTGGAGGCTCATTTTGTGCCCTTGGGCTTGGTTGAGGAGGACAGTCTCCCGATTTCCTATCAAGCTTTTCCATCGGATGCCTAATATAGTTGGCTATTGGAAATAAGCTATGAAATAGATACGAATGAAATTAGGATATTTTGATTTCAATAGATATTATTTGTATATGATCATGTGTGGAATTATGTTATAAATACAATATTTAATCTTGCTGAAATTATAGTGATTTTATGAGTAATTGTATTGCTTTCCAATTTAAGTATTGCTTCCAAATTTAAGTATGATTAATAGTATTTTTATTGGATAAATGTATGATGACATATTCATATAATTAACCTATTCTGAATTAAGTACAAATGATTGCAAAATACAAAGGCTAACCAACCTTTCAAGTTCACGAGAGGTGAAGACCCAACAGACCTGCCATCAAGTATGCCACCCATAGGGGGTTAAGCCTGGTGGACCAAGAGGCATATGTGTGCCCCTAGGCTTGGTGGAAGGGCGGTAGTCTTCATGCTCTTATCAAGCATGCCATCCATAGGGGGTTAGGCCTCATGGACTAGGAGGCTTATTAGTGCTCCTGGGCTTGATCAAAGAGAATGGCCAGCCTCCAAGGTGGACTAAGGGATGGAAGGGCAGCCCACCTTCCATGCTCTCGCAGTACAAGGATAACTATCCTTTAGACTGCGGTTTGCAAGGTTTCTATCAAATTCCTAGTATGGTTACTATAGGAATATGTTAGGATGATTATTAATACTATCGATTTCTAACTCTTATGGATAATAGTTGTCCTCATGGATTATGTTGGAAACTAACATTGTTGCAAGACCTAAACTAGGATTTATATCTTATAAAGGGCATTTCAATTGGTAAATTTATAATCTTAATTGTATGACATTTGTTATTTTGATTGAAATTGTGGTTTTAGGGCAAAATCTAGGAATATCCCAAATAAGGGACATTACACTAGACCCCTTTCTTATTTTGAAAAGTAAGTTCTTGGTCTCAACAGAAATGAATGAATTCTTTCATAGCAATATTCCTTTATTCTATGCACCATACTTCCATGCATAGTTTACATAATCGCCGATTAATCTCCGAGTGGACGATTAATCGCCAGATTCTAAGCAAAACGATTATTTTCTGCCTTTACTCGCCAAATGCTACAGTAGTTTTAATGGTTGTTTTTTGCCCTCATTTTCGCGCGGATATTTCAGGGTTTTCAGGCGTTTTTTCTTCGTTTGTTTTTTTTCGCGTTTTCTACATTTTTTTCCGCGTTTTTCTGGCACCATTTCGTTTGTTTTTGAGCTGTTTTTCGCCTACTTTCCCCGCCGCTCTTGGTTTCTGCTCCTCCAAATTCTTCATCGCTGGTATTGACCTCTCATCTCTGGTTTCGGCTACAGCCTTAAATTAGGGTTTCAAAAGGTTTCGACGAGTGTTTTAGAGTATGTTTATTAAAACGAAAGGTTTCAACGAGTTTTAGAGTATGTTTATTAAAATGAAAATTACGGCCAAGATCCTAATAATGAGCACATTTAGGTTTTAACATTATAGATTAGCATAATTAATTTATAATGTATATTTTATATAATCAAAAATAAATTATAAATAATATATTTATATTACTTATTAATATTATATATTATATTTTTTAACAAAACTATTAAATACATATATAAAATTATTTAACTAATAGTTAATAATTATTATATTTTTTATATAATACAAATGAACACATTTAGGTTTTAACATTACAACATCATAGTTAAGTATATATTAGCATAATTAATATATAATATATATTTTAAATTTTTATATTATAAAAAATAAATTATGAATAAAATAATTATACTACTTATTATTATTATATATTATATTCTTTAACAAAATTATTAAATACATATATAAAATTATTATAATTAATAGTTAATAATTATTATAGTTTTTTTATAAGAAATTTTGCTACTTTTTAAGTTGCCGAGTATTTGCCGAGTATTTTCCGAGTGGTTGCCGAGTATTTTCCGAGTCAAAAAAATTGGGCTTGCCGAGTACTCTCCGATTCCGAGTATGTAAACTATGCTTCCATGGTTCACAATGGCCATTAATTTAGGGTTTAGGGTTTAAAAAAACTTCTTGGTCTCAATATTCACTGTGCTTCCATGGCCAAGACCATAAATTTAATGTGTAGTAAGCCCAATTGGCTTAACCCTCTAAGAAATTTCACTTTGCTGATGATTTTTTTTTCTGATCTGATGTTTTTGTTTTGTTTTGATTGTTTTTTATTTTTTGGTGTTTTGAGATGCAATGCTTTGAAAAGTAAAATGCTGATATAACAAAACTTGAACAGCTAATATAGATTTACATGCAGATGCAAAATAACAATCTTTTATTTCTCCAATCAGCTCTAACAATCTTTTAATTTCATATGACTATTATTCTTTGACATGCAAGCAATATATACAAAAATTATGAAAGAACCTGGAGGTATGCCCTTGAAACTATGATCAGATTGTTGTTGCAGCTGTATAAGCACTTTTCCCAATATCTTATGCTTGCACAATGAAACTCCAACTCAGCTGTCCCTAAAGCAAGAAGAAGCAGCTTAAAATGAAGGGCAATTTGTCTCCAATGAAAGACGTCTCCTTCCTTGAAGAGTACGGCTTTACCCAGCAATAAAGCCCATCAATCTTTCATCAATTGCCATCACCAAATGCTGTAGTATATCTGGTATTTGCTGTTGATGACCAGGCTATAAACCTGAGATGCAAAACTTCTGAAAATCAAGTGAAATATCCTTCAAATCTGCTCAATGGAGACTCCTGAATGAAGCCTCTCAAATGCCAAAATTCGGTGGATCTTTCACCACCTCAAATCAGCTCTCCACTGAAGATTTCTTCGTTCTCCAATGGTGTCTACAATCTGAAACCCCAGCTTCAGGTGTTGTTTCTCAGCCAAAATGCAAAATCAAGTCTTCACAATGAGAAGTCGATTTTGCAAGTGAAGTTTATATACTTCCTATCAAAGTTCAATTTCTTCATGTGGCCTTTTTGGTCATTAAAAATAATATAAACTCCACTTTTAAGTTGAAGTTTGACTTTGGCTTAAGATTAAATAATATTTAATCACTTAATGAAGGGTAATTACCTCATTAACTTTAAGTGGCCTCCTTTTTAATAAAGTTAATAAATAACTTTATAATATAACTTATTATCATTAAAATGTCATTAATACCTCTCCCCTTCATTAATAACTTATTAAATATGCCATGATTAATCGTGCCACTCATGTCACTGCCAAAGTCAGGAGTTCAAGTTCCCTGCCAAAAATAGTATAACCATAAATATCACTTACTATAAATAGTAAGTGTCCAAAACTGAGCCAGTGAACCAAAGCAGATGCTAGAACTTGAACCCATGGAAACCACTGCCATGTGCATTGTCCCAAATACCGGGGAAACAGTCCAGATGGACCCTCTAAACACCATTGCTAGCTCACGAGGGTCAAGTGATGAGCTAACCCCTAGTCACCTGATGCTGACTAAGGAGGGGACATTACATAATGCCTTCATCACCTTATCAATGTTAGGAAGCATTTGAAAAGGTAAGGATTATTCCTCTGGAACAAACACAAATAATTTTCCTTTCTTTAGGGTCCCAAAACCAAATTGGAAACTCAAAGAAATTTAAACCCTCATATAGATAATTATCACTCTTCAAATGCTTCCTTGAAAATCCCCTTTTCATTACCACAAGCATGCCCAAACTTTTCCAGTTTCCTCCAAGATCTCCAGCAACAATCAGATTTCTCAGAAATGATAGGTCCATTATCATTCACCCAGCCAAATGAAATTTTGTAGATGGCATCTTGAGCAAGGATAGGTACATTAATGAAGCCAATAGACAACATGCTAATACTCAAGTTTAGGATGTTGTCCCTTTTGTGCCATAGTCTCTAATTTTGGAAAATTCATATCTCTCACAAATTCTTTCGACTGTGAAATTTTAGACCTCAAAGATTAATTTCATCTTACAGGTCAACCTTGACTCTGCTAGAGTCTGACTTTTGCCTATATTCCAATATCCTTAAACCTAGTCTAGCTAATCAAACAATTTGCTCTTCCCATGTGTTTATGTTGGAGCCTACTTCCAAATACTCTAGTACAAACTGCATGCCTCCTAAAGGAGTCTTCCCCCAAGAGATCCTCTCATTTGCTTTTAATTTTGAAAGTTTCAATCCAAACATTTCCACAAGAGTTTGGGCTCCAGCATCTCAAATTCATCTTGAGGGAATTTGCAAAAGACAATGAAATTAATCATCACATTGGTTGAGCCGATTTTACCACAATACTACAGAGTCCAAACAACAAAGATATACTTCTTGGAGCAGTAATTTTATAGTGCTTCATAACTGACAATTTCAGTTTTTCTTTGCTTTCATTTGATGTTGTTCCAACAATCAACCCTCTTTTGTATTTCAAGAGGATTATCAATAACACTGTCTATTTCTAGCATTGCTCTAGAGCAAGGCTCTGTGCTAACTTGGATGTGTTTGCTCCATTTTATCCAGATAACACAAGCATCACTCTCTCTGATCAAGAAGTGATCATTTTGGGTGTTGTCTTTTCAAAGGTACAAATTTCAAGAGAATAGGGATTCTGAAATGACCCAAGTCTGATTTTTTCTTAAAGCGTTTGATCTCTTTGTTCTGCCATTTCATCAAACACTTGACATGGGCTTCACAGTTTGAAGATTCCGAATGTGTTTGCTTTGGAAGTGTTTAGGCAAGTAATTGAATCATATAACATGCTATTTGCAATTCATTCATATACAATAAACATTCATGATAATCGAAAGGATTTATAACAAACACTTTGCAACAAAGAAGCAAAAATATAAAATATGTAGTGGACGCTATAAGAATAGATTGCAGAGATAAATTTAATTATTTTCCTGACCTCATACAATTTGCAATGAACTTATATATCTGCAATCAAATATTCAATCACCCAAAGTTCACTAGCCAAGAATCTTCTATCCTCAACACCACCTCCAAACTTGCCTAGAAACTCGTCTGGGACTATGCTAGCAATGAAATTTCAAACATTCCACGCTCTCACACAACTGCAGATAACTCCAAAAACAGACCCATGACTCCCTCGGGAAAGATGGTGGCCAGCATACACAACCCCAAACACCTTAGTCACAACTCCATACAACTCATGGTATTCAAGGTGAAGGGCCTACGAATGGAGGCTCCAAGATTCCTCTAAAATCAATTTTGCCTAGCCATAACAATATTTATGCTTGACAACAATAACCTTCATAGAATGGTGTCACACACAAATAGTCTCTTCACTTTGTATTCATTTTTCCATTTATGGTGCCTGTAATCTTCCTGTAAACCTTTGAAAATAAAAGATAATTTGTCTTCTGGCAACCCTATGCAAACTCTATCAATTTTGTCTTGCCTGCAAGACTTTACAAAATTGCAAATCTTCAATCATACCTACAACTTTCAAGATATAGTGAAATCCTTACAAATTTCTCATGTCATTGTTCAAGATATAGTCGATTTTGATGACAACAAAGCTTTTTTTTAAGAGGTTGTCAACAAATGCCAAAGAACCTAATCCAAGATTGAAGAAGATGAGTCATTTGGCTATCAAACTTGAAATTTTACAAGATATTTAGCTAAGCATGTTCATGATTCATCCTGTGCAAAGAAATGAAGCTAAGATTGTAATGATGCATATTCCTCATGTCTTTTGCATGAGAATTTTTTAGATGTTTGAGGTCCTCACTGGTAAAAATAACGTCTAGAAGGTGACTTAGACCCTTTAAATACCTAGGGACTTACAGACTTAAACTTAAACAATAATTTTCAAACTTTAATTTTTATCCCATGTTTGATCTGTAAGTGTCTTGAAGATTCCATTGATCAATATTCTAAAATGGAGATTACAATGGTTTATGACTGAAATCAAATATCTAAGTAGTTTGCTTGTGGAATCAGCTTAACATGGACTAGTGATTAACTCCCATTGTAATGGAAAATGAATGAAAACATGTAGAATCAACATGAGAAACATCAAAAGAAAGACAAGCTACAAAAAACACATCACCGTAACACAATGTGTTGTCCTGGGAAAATCCCTTGTAGGTGAAAACTCCAGCTAAACGTGAAGCTGCTGCTTTTCTTCGATCATCAATTACAGATTACTAGAACAGGCGCTGCTATGAATCATCCCAAGACCACATTGACCAAGAACAATCCTACAATCACCTACGCTATCTTGCTCAAAGATATACACTTCTCGGACTGAAAAATTATGTTGAATACTCACGAAAATCCTGCTACAGATATATACACCATCAATATGCCCAAACATCATGCCTACAAATGGGTGACAGAAAAGGAGTCAATGCTATGTTTTGATATCCTCCTATATTCACCCTGTGCAGAAAGGTTTAGGAAGATGATGATTATACAACCACTCTGACCCTGATTGCTGATGAGGATGGCTCCAACTACAATAAATTCAAACAATAAGCCATAGATGTGCTTTTCGTTATAGATTCAAACTCTACTGTCTTGTTCTTCTTTTCAGTACTAAAATTAATTTTCAACTTGTTTGGTATACGGTATTGCAGCCCTGTCATGTCCCCATTTTTGGCAAGCATCAGAGATCGTGAGTTTGGCCTATCAGGAGACCCTCGTAGGCTGACGAGTGGTTGGGGTCGTTTGGAGCTTAGCTCAGCATCGATTGGCGGTTTTGATCAATTGGCTTTCGTTTGGGCTCGATCGGAGACTTTGAGAATTGCTATTTTTAGCAGTTCACAGCAGATCGATAGGACCCCTATTTTATATTAGCTTTAGGGCGGTTCATTGATTTGTTCGATAATTGGTACCATCGAATGAAATAGGAGATATTAATATTTAATTATATTAATTAAATATTAAGTATTTGATGAATATAATATAAAGTTATAATATTTAATTATAACCCAGTGATTGATGAAGGGTCGCCCAACATTAAAAGGGGCCATTTGACAATTTATTTAATGATTTAAATTTAATCTTTGAGACTATTGAAGAATTAAAAGATTTAAAAGTGAATATTTTAATGATTTCCTATTATTAAGGAAATCGCACTTTTGAAAGGACTAAAAGGTTTTGCATTGGTTTTAGAGCCATTATGACATTTGTGAATGGAAAATTGATCGATCTTTGCGAGCGAGCTTTAGGGTTTCGAGTTAATTCCTTGGGAACGACCATCTCCATTGGAAGCAGTTCAGAGGGTGTGAAATAACACCTGATTTATTGCAGCTGAGAGATTTCTTCATCCAGAGGAAATCATTGAACATCACAGAACTTCAGAGTTGTTTAAATCTTCAGGGTTTCAGATAGTTTATTTATCCAGAAGATATTTATTCATAAGGGCGCACATTTCTCAAAGTCTGGTGAGTCAGGAAGGGAGCCGTACCATTTAATTATTGCTGCTGACAGCCGTACTTTTGTACAGCAGGGCCGTACTTTTATTAGAGCTGTAGCTTCACAGTTGGAACACAAGTTGGAACACATTCCTTCAGTGTTTGCATACAGAGAACATATTGCAAATCCAGGCGCTTATCCTTATTGATTCTGGAGACTTTATTGAGTGCCGTACTTTATTCATTAATTGCTGATCATCATCAGGCCGTACATCTCAGTATTCTGGCCGTACCATCTTGAAAGGAGACGTCCTTTGTTTCTGGAGAAAACGCCTTACCTTAAGGCCATCTTGCATTCTTTCTGGAGGCGCCTAAGCTGGGAGATCATAACTGGAGCACCAGACAGGAAGAGGAAACAATTTGTCACTTCAGCCGTACTAGTTACAGCAGTGCATTAAATGCAGCCAGATTGCCAGGTTCTAATAAAATTCATTGTTATTTGTTTGCATGTAACTGGGTATTTATTGTAATCATTCCAGAAGAATAATGAATGGACTGGCATAAGTATTTGCTATAGAATCTGTAGTTTTCGGAGTTCATTTATTTTATTTAAATTTATTATCATTTCCGTGCAAAATCGCCATATTGCATTTTATGCATCAAAACCCAAGAAATGTCAAAAACAATCAAAACTTCAGAAAAAAACACAGAAAAACAATCAGAAGCAGAATCAGGGGGAAACTAGGGTTTCTACAAGCCCTGTCACTCCCACATTAGTTTTTGTTGATTAACCTTGAACATTTTATTTCCAATTCCTCAGAAGACTAGGTTTTGAAATTTTTCTGTGCATTGCCAAATATCTAAAAGGTTGCATGGAGTCCTGGACATTTTGTTGAGCTAGGTATGAACCTTCTCAAAAAAATTAATAGAGTGACTGACTTGTAAATATGGATTTGATTTGAGACTTTTTATGACAGATGGGGGACCCTGTTAAAGCCCCATGTATACATCAAAAAAAAAGTCCCCACTAATTTACTATCCTATTTAGGTTTTACTTAATTGCGAATCTTGGAAAACATGTCTCCTAGTTATAAGTTATATGAACATATATGTCTATATAAATAACGGAGATGCCTTAGCACATCATACTTTAAACTGTAGAAAACCTTACGTTGATTGAATCTGGAACAGTTGAAGTTTTAAGAAACATAATCTGGAACTAAGGGCAATCCTGATTCCTATTATCAAAATACACTAAATTAAGTTCTTTTCTTTTCACTTAAAATCTAAACCTGGTTTCATGAGTGCACTTGAAATGTTTTCCTAACTTGAATGTATTTTGCATTTAATGATCTTTTAAAACTTGAATAATGGAATATATTATTGTTATATATAAAAATACTTGAAAAAAGCCACAGAACTAACCTGTAGGAAAAATTTGATTTATATACTCCAAAGTACTAGACTTATCCATCATTAGTGTGATTGTCCTTCAACTTCACAATGTCAATCTAGATACCTATCAATCAAAGCAGCAAATCATATTAAAGGCTCTAGTTTTCTCTTGATAATTTGAAAACCAAATAGGAAAAAACAATCAATGAATGTAAACTGGGCAGTAGATTGTCCAAAGTTTCAGTAATCCAAGGACAAAAAAAAATGTTAGCGTGTTCATATGATAGCCTTGTTATAGTTCAAAATTCCTTTTCCAAATATATGAGCATTTCTTCAATTGGAATCTAGAAAAAACATTACAGTTGATAGAGGAAGAGCATCCCACACTCATAATTAAGTAACAAAGGCATCTATGACAACAAAGAGATGCTTTTATAGGCCATTTTATTAACACTTTATGAGACAATTTTTTCAATTCTTCTGAATAACTGTATTTTTTTTCTAATTGAACACTTTGAGTAATTTTACCCTCCTCCAAGAAACTAATTTTGGTGATCCGTTTCCCCAGTCATTGTAGCTTGATTACAGCAGATATAATGAAAATGGCATCAAATTATTAAAATTTTATGTAGCTTACACAAAATATATATGAACATGCTTCAACCCAAGATGTATTGAAGCTAAGTTTTTGCAAAGTGAAAGGATGATTGGATCAAGTGTATAACAGGTAAAAACAAGAAATTTTCTCAATACTTGTGATGAACTGTGCTTTCTTTTAATCTGACATGTGGAGTAAGCTACATTATTCACCCTCCGTGAAACTATTTTTGGAAATTCCTTTGCAGAGTCGTTGTAGCCTGATTACATGTAAACTGCCATCAAACTGTACTAAGTTGGAAACAAGAAAATAGAAATGTATAAATGTGCTTCAACACAAGATGAATTGAAGCAAAAAAATTGCAACAGATGACTGGATTAAGCATACAATAATTTTAAAGATGAATTTTCGAAATACGAAACAAAATTAATCAATGAACATTGCAAAAGGCAGATTTTAATGATTTACTTCCACATCTATGAAAAGACATCTGCATGCAGCATGTAAGATTAGGTGAACTTATGTCAACCAATGAAAAAGCAACCCTGACTGGGACATTAACATGCAGAAAAAGAATTTGTATCATTATTTTGACCAGCTGTAAAAATGAATTGTTTAAACCCCCAGCTAGAGATTAATACATAAAAAACCCATCTCTTAGTTTATGCGGTTATAATTATGAGTTAACATGCCACTTGTTGGCATCCCATTTCATTGTGTCCAATTTTTCTTGAGTCATAGCCCCCTTATGCATTTTGACCTTATTTAATCCATCATTTATAACCAAAATCTGAGAAATATTTGAGTGGATCTCTCTTGGTCAAGTTTGCGTAAGTGTTATTCTCCATCATCCCCATGTGCCTATTATGTGTTGGAAATTGCAAAAGTTCCAAAGAATTCTAAGTGTGGAGATTTTCTATTCAAATTCCAAAGACTATGCTAAATATCAAAGTTTTTGAGTTCCCCATCCTGGCATACTTTTCCCTCAACCCCCACTCTTTCCCTTGTCCCTGCTGGAATTCAGGACTTTCTGTTACCGGTATGCTTTTCCCCAAACCCCCACACTGCAACACTTTACACTAAGTTACCTTCGGAGTTGCAGTGTTGATCATCTTCTTATCCACACCCCTTGTAGCATAAGGTATGGCGTATCCCTGATCCCTAATTCTTGATCCTTTTCAATGTGTATCTTTCAAATTCGTAGTTTCAACCATCCTTTTACTTGAATATCTTATTACATTGATTCCTCGGTATCCCTAATCCCCAACTCCAAGTATTTTCCTGCATAAATTCTTCAAAGTCAAAAATGCAAAAATAACTCTAATGTGGTACGTTTGGCATGGGTTATAAAGTATCCTCAAACATTTCCCACTATGTTACCTTATTGGGTTCACAAGTAAGGACCTATCTTTATTTGCATGCCTTATGGGGTGAATCCATTGGTATCCACGACTCCCGATAATTTCCTTCACTTATCTTTTCAACATTACTAATGTGGAGATACCTTTATTTTGTGAAATCTAAGCTCGCCTTGTACATAGCATTCACAACCTATAATGCATCCTCGATTCCGGAAGTGATAGGGTAACCAACAAAGCACTATATATGCCAAATTGTTTTCCAAAAAAAAGGTCGATCATTTCATGTATCTACACAACTGCACATGTGAAGGGAGCTTCTAGGGTTTCAACTCCTAAATGTCCAATCACCATGAGAGCAACATTTTTTGTAAATTACACAAGAAGGCTAATATTATGAAGGATTATGTAAGTGAATGCCTCCATGGCTCCATTTGTGGATCTTCTAAGAAATTCTAGTTTAGGGTTTCCTCTTGCCACATGTGTTGGTATGAATGTAATAGATTTTTGATGAATGTCGGAACATTCTAAGACATTCCAAGCTTTGTAATGATCATTTATTTATTGGATATGGATTTCTACAATCTGGGGATGGTTTACAAAGTATGTTAATTTGTCTGATATCATATTTGTGTTGTGTCTATATGCAAAACCCTATAACCCAATGGATTAGGCATTGGTCCTAGAAAAAATGATCCACCATACACCTAAATTGGAAACATCATTCACCAATAGATTAGGAGTAGGAAGTAGTTTGTATGTACTTCATGATTCATCATTATAACCAAGAAAAACATCCTCAACAATCCTTAAACTGTTATCATCCTAGAGAGTCATGTTGTGCATACCCATATCCTATTGTTATGCAATGATGTGCTTATCAGCTTAATAGAGGTTATAGCAGCAAGTTAGTCCTTGGTCTAATGACAACTTTTGAAGTTGTTAGAATATTTATTAAGTTTGTTTATTAATGGTCAATATCATTTTGTATTGTATTAGATAGGTTGTTACTGTTTCTACAGTAACTAGTAGGTAGATATGGTTAATATCTATAGTATTATTTGTAACCTCTTTTTATGTAACTTCTTTTCATGATAATATTAGAATACTTTTACCATTTTCATGGTATCAGAGCAGAACTAGGGTTTCTAGGTGCCATTTTTAAAAAAAAATTGTAGGCGTTGTTTCAAGATTAAAATCGTACTCTTCTAGAGATCTAAAATTGCGATTTTATGGAGAAAAACCCCGTCATCCTTTACCTGGTCGTGATTTTTCTCATGTGGTCTTGAACTTGTTTCTGCCTGGTTCGTGTTTGTCTCCTGGCATTTTTTGCTCTCTTCTAGTCGTGTTTTCCTTCAGGACGCGATTTGCAACAAGCTCTTGATGCGATTTTCTCAAGAAAAGAAAAGAAAAAAAACTAAGCAATTTGTATTTCTTTTTGGCTGCAGATTTTTCTCCATCTTTGGCGCGTGTTTTATGAACATCCTAGATCCGCGATTTGGCGTTCTCTAAGCACGTTTTCGTGTCTCCTTTGGCCATGATTTTCGAGTTACAGGTCGCGTTTTCTGGGCACGAATTTCTGCAAGATCTTTGGGAACGCGTTTTGCATGGTTATAGCTGTGTTTTCTCACTAGCCTAGACGCGATTTCCAGCCATTGGAGTCGTTTTTTTCGTGCAAACAAAGGTCGCATTTTTACTTGGTTTTAGACGCATTTCCTCTATCTCTGGGTGCGGTTTTTGAGCTCAGTGGAGGACATATTTTTGTCCTAGCTTGGTCACCCCTCTGCTCAGCTTCAATTTGCCACGATTTCGTGGAGTTTCAAGCCATTTTTCTGGTCTTTTAATGGCGGCCTAACGTTTTATGAAACTCGACTAGGGTTTTGAACCCTCAGATTCAAGTCGAAAAATTATTTTGGTTGCAAATTCTTTCTAGGTTTTTCGAGATCTCAATTGGCTTGTCATTCGTTTTTTTTGGGTACCTCGTTTTTCGTGCCTCAAATTTGTGCTGTCAAATTTTTTTGGGTATTCCTAAATCCTTCTAGGTTTTTATTAATTTTTTTGGGTTCTCAATAAAACCTCGAAATTCGTGCTAGGGTTTCAATTTTTGCCTTGGAATTTGTTTTCCAAAACTTGTTTCTGTTTTCTATGCATTATTTTGTCGTCACCAATTTGACCACGAGGTACGTGATGGCATCTCTGACAAACATAATGCTCGAAAGCAGTCAAAAGTTCAACGAGAAGAATTATAACACCTAGAAGCAGCGTATGCTAACCATCTTCAAGTATCGGTGTCTTGATGCGGTTGTTCTAGGTACATCATCTCAACCTACCGTTGTTGGAAAGGATCAGGACAAATTGGATGAACGCAACCAAGAAGCCATCATGCTCATCAAACTCTCTGTCACAGATGAGCAGCTACCTCAGGGACCGTCTGGCAAAACTACTACGGAAATCTAGGATCATTTGAAGGTCCTTCATGAAACCTACGACAAGAGCAGAGCGTTCTTTCTCAAGAACATGCTTTTTTCCATCATGATGGATGAAAAAATGTCCTTACAGGAACATCTAACGAAGATTAAGGACATTCGTGATCAGTTGGAAGCGATTGGTCGAAAAATGGAGGAAGAAGATATGGTGGTCATTACTCTAAAAAGTCTCCCACATTTGTATGAGCATTTCATTGAGACATTGAATATCACCTCCACCAGTGTTGATCTCAAATTTGAAGATCTTTGCAACAAGCTTTTGCAGTAGGATCGATGGTGACAACAATTTGGAAGCAGAACCAGTTCCACCTCCACAGTGCAAGCGTTCTCCGCCAAATCTTCTGCTAAGAACGAAGGGAAGGCTCAATCTTCTCAGCCGAAAGGCTTTGGTTCTTCTCAGGACAGCAAGAAGAAGAAGAACGTTTAGTGCAATTATTGCCATAAATACAGTCACATGAAGGCTAACTGTCGCGTTTGATTGTGCTAATAAATGATAGCGTTAGTCAGATATGGAGGACGATTGCTGCAAGCACCATCGTCATTCATATCTGATTGAGTTTATCTTTATTTTTCTAGAAATCATATCAAACGAATTTATGAGTATAAAATCTGAATTATATTTGATGTTATATTCTAAATCGGAATTTATATTCTTAATCGCCATCTAGTATATGTGTTATACTATCGGATCATTAACTGTGTGTTATCTTAAAACCGCGCTCTAAAGAACACGTCCCACGTCCTCTCTTGAGACGTGTCTCTTAGAGGCAGGGTTTCCTCTCATACTTATGGTGAATCCTTCCTTGATATGCAAACATAGAAATTGGATAATGTTCTGCATTCAGCACATTGAATATCAACAAATCTGGAAGTTGAAAACTGTGTCTTAGGATTTTGGTAGAATTCTGGAATCTGAGAATACATATAGAACCATTAGCCTCTATTCTCAAGCAGTAGATTTGTTTACAATTAAATGGTATCAGAGCCACGTTGTGCAAATCCCAAACAAATCTAATATTAGTTTGCTCCAGAAAATTCGTATTTTCTAAAAATCGAATTTACTCACATTCTTCATAATGTCAAGTGTGATCAGATTTGAAGATCGCCTTGTAGGAGCACACAATTTCACATCATGGAAATTTAGAATCATGATGATCCTTAAGGAACATAAGGTAGACTCACTTGTGAGAGAAAATTTGGAGCAACCTAAGTCTAAACCTGAGAAAACTCAATGGGTAGAAAACAATGAAAAGGCCATGAAAATCCTTGTAGATGCAGTTAGGAATCACATAGTGCCCATCCTAGCTAAACATGAATCTGCCTACCTCATGTTCAAATCTCTTGAGAGTACCTATGAGATCAACAACACCTGTAGGACTCTTGCTTTGAAAAGGCAAGTCAACAATGTTCAAATAAACAAAGGAGAGTCCATTAATGCATACTTCATGAGGATTATTGAACTGAGGGATCAATTATCCACCATTGGATATCAGATTGATAGCAAAGAGTTAAATCTGATTGCTCTAGGAGGTCTTCCAAACTCTTGGGAGTCTTTTGTTCAAGGTGTAAGTGCAAGATCTAAACTCCCTAAGTTTGATAGGCTAAGATCTGACTGTCTTCAAGAAGAATCCAGACTCTCCTCTAAAGAGAATAAACAAAAGAACATAGATGAAGACATTCTTGCACTCAACTCAACATCTAATAAATAGAGTAAGAAAAAATCCTTCAAGAAAGGGTCTTCCAAAAGAAAGAGAAATTCCAATGGAAAGGGTCCTCATAAGAAGAAAGATATTTCTCAAGTACAATGCTTTAGATGTGATCAATATGTTCACTATGCAATGAAGTGCCCTGATAGGACTAAACAACAAACTTCCTTTGCTAAAGTAGGAAAGTCAAATTCAGATCATGAACCTGAGAACTTTGTGTTCTATTCAGCCCTATCTAGTCAAGTATCCGTACTCACTCTCAATTGGGTGATTGACAGTGGTGCCTCTAGACATATCACAGGATTCAGAGAACACTTAGATACTTTGACCGAAAGGATTGATGAAGAAGTAACCATCGGGGATGATTCAGCACACCCTGTAAGAGGGGTTGGAACTTGCTCCATCAAGTTGAAATCTGGGCTTTCTCTTCAACTCACTGAAGTCTTGTTTGTACCTAGAATAAAGAGGAATCTTATATCCATCTCTGCCCTTGAAGACAATGGTTATAGAGTTACCTTTATAGATGGAAAAGTTCTTGCTTGGCCTAAAAACTCATTTATCAAGAAAGCCCTTACCATAGGCGTAAGACAAGGGTACCTTTATAAACTATGCACTGAAGTTAATCAAGCCCTTACCCTTGACACCTTTGATTCAAATGAGATTTGGCATAGAAGATTAGGTCACCTTCATTTCCGTGCCCTACCTTCTGTGGAAAAACTTGTAACAGGCTTACCTAAGTTAAAACCATCTCATGAAGGAACTTGCAAAGGTTGTGCCTTAGGGAAGAATTCAAAGGGATCCTTTCCCTCTAGTTTGAGCAAAACTCTTAATGTGTTAGATCTGGTTCACTCAGACTTATGTGGACCCATGTCTGTACCCTCTAAGGCAGGATTTCTTTACTATGTCATATTTGTAGATGACTTCTCTAGGAAAACCTGGATCTATTTCCTTAAGTGTAAAGAATCAATAGAAATCCTCAAAAAGTTCAAAGAGTTCAAAGCCCTTTCTGAAAATTTCTCCGGAAAGAAAATAAAAACCTTAAGGACAGACAATGGGAAAGAATACACCTCTGAGATTTTTAAGGAATTTTGCCTAGAAGCTGGAATTAAGAGGGAGTTCACAGTTGCCTACAATCCCCAACAAAATGGGGTTGCTGAAAGGAAAAACAGAACCATTGTAGAAGCTGCTAAAGCAATGCTACTTGACCAAAACATTGATACTTCTTTCTGGGCAGAAGCATCTAGGACTGCTGTCTATATTCAAAATAGATGTCCTCATTCCCATCTTGATAACAAAACTCCTGAAGAAGCCTTTACCGGCGTGAAACCTGACATCAGTCATTTTAGGATCTTTGGCTGTCCTGTCTATATTCATGTACCTAAAGAGAAGAGATCCAAACTAGAACCTTCCGGAAAGAAGGGAGTGTTTATGGGTTATAGTGAAAATTCCAAAGCGTATAGGATTTACATTCCCGGGCATAATCAAATTGAGTTGAGTCGAGATGTCATCTTTGAAGAAGACATTGCATTCAAAAGGGCAAGAAGCTCCTCTGAGATAGAAACCCTTTCTCCTAGAGTACCTGAGATGGAACCTGATTCTGAAATTCAGAGGGAGCATTCTAAGGAAATGTCACAGGAACTTCCATCAAGTGAGAATTCAAATGACAAAAAGAGACCACTTTGGGCCAAGAAGATGCTCAAAGAAGCTGAGGTTCATGCAGCACCCAAAGGAACATTCAGGGAGAGTAAAAGACCCAAACGTTTCTCTGGCTATGTTGCTCTAATAAACAACATCTTAAACTCAGAACCTAACAGTGTCACAGAAGCCCTCCAACATCAAGCATGGAAAGATGCAATGACGGAGGAATATCAGTCCATTCTAAAGAATAATGTATGGGATGTAGTGCCTAGACCAAGAGGGAAATTTGTTGTCTCTTCCAAATGGCTCTTTAAAATCAAGCATGTTGCTGATGGCAGTATAGAAAAATATAAAGCATGTTTTGTGGCAAGAGGTTTTTCTCAAAAGGCATTGATTACGAAGAAACATTTGCACCTGTTGCCCATTACACATCAGTGAGAGCAATGTTAGCCATTGCAGCAGCTAAAGGTTGGAAGATCCATCAAATGGATGTGAAAACTGCCTTTCTAAATGGAACCATTGAAGAGGAAGTCTATCTAGAACAGCCTGAAGGTTTTGTGATATATAAACCTGACTCACATGTATGCAGACTGAAGAAAGCTCTTTATGGATTTAAATAGGCTCCCAGGGTCTGGTATGAAAGAATTGACAGCTATCTCTTGGGATTAGGATTTTCCAAGAATGAGGCCGACTCCAATCTCTACTTCAAGGTAATCAAAGGTGATATGCTAATAATTATTTTATATGTTGATGATCTGCTGATAACAGGAGAAGATCACCTCATTGCTCAAGGGAAGTAGGATCTAATTTCTGAATTTGACATGAAAGACTTAGGCATTCTACACTACTTCCTAGGTTTAGAAGTATGGCAGAAATCAGAGGGCATTATACTAAACCAAGGGAAGTATACTATTGATATTCTGAAAAGATTTGGAATGTTGGACTGTAGACCGATGTCTACACCGATGGAAACCAACCTTCACAAATTGAAAGAAGCAGCAGTAGAATCCAAGTGTGCAGATCCAACCCTTTACAGACAGATGATTGGATCCTTGATGTATCTAGTTAACACCAGACCTGATATTTGCTATGCAGTGAATGTTCTCAGCCAGTTCATGTGTGAGCCAAAGGAAATTCACTTAATGGCAGAAACATATTTTGAGATATCTTCAAGGCACTATTGGATATGGTCTTCTTTACAAGAATGTTCAACTAGATCTACATGGATACTCTGATTCAGATTGGGCTCGAAGTATAACTGATCGGAAAAGCACATCAGGATGTTGCTTCAGTTTAGGATCAGCTATGATCTCCTAGATTTCAGAAAACAATCTTCAGTTGCACAGAGCTCAACAGAAGCTGAATACATTGCAGCCTCAATGGGAGCAAGAGAAGCAGTTTGGCTTCGTAAATTGCTTGTGGGACTTTTTGGTGAACCCTTGAATCCTACAATTATTCATTGTGATAATCAGAGTTGCATCAAACTCTCTGTAAATCCTGTCTTTCATGATAGATCTAAGCACATTGAGATCCCCTATCATTATGTAAGAGATATGGTGGAAAGGAAAGTGATTCAGTTGGAGTATATTAGTACAAATGATCAAACTGCAGACATTCTCACCAAGCCTCTCTCTCGAATCAAGGTGGAGCACTTCAGGAAGAAACTTGGTATTGTTGAAATGTAATTTGTTATTTGTGTTTGAAATTCAAATTGTTTATCAAATTGTACTAATTTATAAAGATGTTTAATGTGTACACTCTTTTGTCATGTGTGTGACTCCATGACTTTATGGGCCTACTCCCCCTGTGTGCATTATTGAAAGGTGACGATCTTTCTAATAATGAACACTTGTAATTGACATTGTAAAGTGACGACTCTACAATGATTAAACTATCATGATAGATATCATGTGACTTGATATTAATGGACATGTCATGATAGTATCTCTTCTTGATATCATGGGACTTCATATCATTTGTAGATCATTATGATCCTTAAGAGATAATCATGGTGGATATTTATATCCATGGATATGCCATGAATTATGGTAGACATCATGTGACTTGATGTCAGTGCACATACCATAATAAAGATATGATATGAAGAATGTCATGTGACTTGACAATATTGAGAAATCATAACATGTCTTAGATATCACGTGTTAAGGTGATATCTCTAGTTATTTGATTTGAAATATCTTCCCTAGCTAAGAGGGAGTGTTAATAAATGATAGCGTCGGTCAAATATGGAGGACGATTGCTGCAAGCACCATCGTCATTCATATTTGATTGAGTTTATCTTTATTTTTCTGGAAATCATATCAAACGAATTTATGAGTATAAAATCTGAATTATATTTGATGTTATATTCTAAATCGGAATTTATATTCTTAATCGCCATCTAGTATATGTGTTATACTATCGGATCATTAACTGTGTGTTATCTTAAAACCGCGCTCTAAAGAACACGTCCCATGAGTGGACGTGTCTCCACTTGTGGAGACACGTCCTCTCATGAGACATGTCTCTTAGAGGCAGGGTTTCCTCTCATACTTATGGTGAATCCTTCCTTGATATGCAAACATAGAAATCGGATAATGTTCTGCATTCAGCACATTGAATATCAACAAATCTGGAAGTCGAAAACTGTGTCTTAGGATTTTGGTAGAATTTTGGAATCTGAGAATACATATAGAACCCTTAGCCTCTATGCTCAAGCAGTAGATTTGTTTACAATTACAGATTGGCTTCTGAACAAAAGAAGCAAGGAGGACCTCAACAAAAGGCACATGTCGCGGAGCACACTGAGCAGAAAGAGTCTGCATTCTATGAGTTTATGGCCAAGAGAACTACAGATCCAATACATTCTTCTACCCGGTATATTGATTAAAGGGCATCACGGCATTTTACTCATCGTCAGGATTGGTTCACCAAATTTGAACCATTCTCTAATTCTGTCATTTTTGGAGGAGGCGAAGAGTACACAGTTGTTGGTAAAGGCACTGTCCAAATTCACTCAGGAGGCAGAAATTTACTCTTTCTTGATGTTTACTATGTTCCCGGCATGGAATATAATCTCTTCTCAGTCAGTCAAATCATGAGGCATTCTCCCCAATTGGATGTTGTTTTCAATTCCTCCACTTGCAACATCATTGATCGGGAGACTCGTACTACAATCGCTATGGGACTTGAGGATCACGGTCTGTACAGACTTGCTGATTTTGGTGATTCTCAAGAGCACGCTCTGGCAACTAGGAGCACTTCCATCAGCAAACTTTGGCACCAACGTTATGTGCACTTGAATGTGCACTACCTCTCTCAACTGTCTCAAGAGGGTTTGGTTGTTGGTCTACCTGCGATCCAAACTCAAAATCCTAGAGTTTGTGGAGCCTGTCAAGCTGGCAAGCAGCATCAGACACCGTTCTCGGATGGTGATTCTTGGCAGCCTCCAAGGTACTTCAACTGGTTCACACTGATGTATGTGGGCCAATGAACACTCCATCTATTACTGGGTCCAGGTACTTTTTATTGTTTGTTGATGATTTCAGTCGGAAAATGTGGGTGTCTTTTCTCAAACATAAATCAGATGTGTTCAATACATTTCAGCAATTTAAGGCCTTAGTTGAGAAAGAATCAGGTTCTCAGATTGTCACTCTAAGGTCAGATAATGGGGGAAAGCTTTGTTCAGCTGACTTCTCTACTTTTTGTGCTACACACGGCATTAAACGCCAACTCACCACACCATACACCCCTCAGCAGAATGGTGTCGTTGAACGTAGGAATCGCACCATTACTGAAATGGCTCGTTCTATCCTAGAATAGAGAAATGTACCTAAGAAATACTAGGCTAAAGCAGTCTACACTGCAGTCTACCTCCTGAATCGGTCACCTGCACAGGTCATTAAGAAGATGACTCCTAAAGAAGCCTGGTCAGGACATAAGCCTAAGGTGGGCCATCTGAAAGTCTTCAGTTCTACAACTCATGTATAGATTCCAGATGCCAAGCGTACCAAGTTGGACACCAAGAGCCAGACACTTATGTTTACTAGTTACAGTGACAATCAACAGGCATACAAGTTGATTGATGTGGAGACAGATCGTCTCATATTCAGTCGTGATGTTGTGATTGATGAGACTATAGGTCCATTTATTCCTACTACCAGTCTTGCGCATCAGCCTATGCAGGTTCCTGATGAGGGTGTTTGTCTTCCTCTTGGTTCCCCTAATGGGAAGGCTTTAGAGCCTTCTAACTCTGAAGATGAGGAGTCTACTAATCATGATATAGCACCACCTGATTTTCCTCAGGACTCACATCCAAATGACTTTGTTCTAGACATCCCAAGCGATGTTGTTTCTCCTATTCCAGATGTTGGTACTTCTACTCGTCGGCCTAAGTGGTGGGCCAAGACTATCGGCAATCTTGATGATGATGAACTCATTAAGGGAAAATCAGTTCGTAGAAAGAGCAAGCAGCCCAACATAGTCAATTTTGCTCTTATGGCCAACATCCACAGCATCTATGAGCCTCATACCTACTTAGAGGCTAAAGGAATTCCAAAGTGGGAAAAGGCTATGCAGACCAAATATCATAGTCTTCTGAAGAATCACACTTGGGTTCTTTCTGATCTTCCTCCTAGGAAGAAACCTATCAGCTGCAAATGGGTATACAAGGTCAAGTATCATGCAAATGGTACTTCGGATAAATACAAGGCCAGATTAGTTGCTCGAGGATTCACACAGCGGGAGGGCATTGATTACGAGGAGACCTTTGCTCCTACTGCCAAGATGAGCACAATTCGTCTTCTTCTCGCTATTGCAGCCCAATTTGGTTGGGCAGTTCATCAAATGGACGTCAAGAGTGTTTTTCTCAACGGTGAGTTGCAGGAAGAAGTCTACATGACGCAGCCTCCTGGTTTCAAGTTGCCAGCAAAGAACATCAGGTATGTAGGCTCATGAAGCACTCTATGGACTGAAATAGGCACCTCGTGCATGGTACATCAAGATTGATTAGTATTTGGTTGATCATGGTTTTCAACGCAGCCCTTCTGACACTAATCTGTATGTCAAGCCCTCTAGTGATGATATTTTGTTTCTTGTTATATATGTTGATGACTTGATCATTACTGGCAGTTCAGCACATTTGATTGCAGCAATCAAACAGGATTTGTGTCAAGCTTTTGACATGACAAACTTGGGGCTTCTCCATTATTGTTTGGGTATTGAAGTTTGGCAAACCGTTGGTAGCATCTTTATCTCTCAGTCTAACTATGCTAGAAGTTTGCTCGACAAATTTTGGATGCAAGACTGCAAACCTGCCTCCACACCTATGGAGAAGGGGCTGAAGTTGTCAGCCAACTCTAATTCACCTCCAGTCGAAGAAATGACATTCAGACAACTAGTGGGCAGTCTCATCTACCTCATTGCCAATAGACCTGACATCAATTTTGCAGTAAGCTACATTTCTCGCTTCATGACAGCTCCAAAAGTTGATCATTGGATTGCAACAAAGCGAGTGCTAAGATATGTTAAGGGAACTTCAGATTATAGCATTCTCTATGGCAGATGCAAGGATCCAAAGCTGATTGGTTACATAAACTCAAATTGGGCAAGTTCAGTGGATGACAGAAAATCTACTTCTGGGTATGTATTCAGTTTGGGTACCGGTCCTATAACATGGACCAACAAGAAGCAACAGGCAGTGGCTCTTTCCTCAACTAAAGCAGAGTATCGAGGAACCGTCAAAGTAGCATGTGAGGCAGTTTGGCTCCACAGGATGCCTTCTGACATGCACATGTCACTAGCAAGACCTTCTGCCTTGTACATTGATAATCAAGGGGTGCTCAAACTGGCCAAAAATCCAGTCTTCCATGAACATACCAAGCATGTCAAGCTTCATTGTCACTACATTCGCAAGCTGGTAGAAGACGGATCAGTTCAACTGCAATATGTTCCAACCGAAGATCAAACTGCAGACATTCTCACCAAGTCTCTGAGCCCAGATAAGTTTGTCAAATTCAAGGGCAACTTGGTGTTGTTGACGGATTGACCATTAAGGGAGGGTGTTAGAATATTTATTAAGTTTGTTTATTAATGGTCAATATCATTTTGTATTGTATTAGATAGGTTGTTACTGTTTCTACAGTAACTAGTGGGTAGATATAGTTAATATCTACAATATTATTTGTAACCTCTTTTTATGTAACTTCTTTTCATGATAAATTGATAATGTTGGAATACTTTTACCATTTTCAAGAGTCAAGTGTACATTGAGTATTACTGCAGTAGTTTATCCATTTATCTATTTTCAGTTGTATTTAATCCTATTTAGAATACCTCTAGGGAAGCCCCCTGGGTCTAGCTGAGCTTGAAGTTGAAGGAGGTCTTACCCACCTTTGCAAATTGGTCCAAAGTTGCCCTGCCTGATCATAAGTTTGAAGGCCTTGCCCTAATTTTTACACCCCTAGCGCTCAAGAATAGACTTACCTTTAGGGATTTGGGAACTAACAACTCTAAGCACCAACCCCACTCATACACAAAACTACCCATCCATTGTCATTGGCCTGCATGCCCATTATTCATGTGACTTTGCTACCTATTCCTTCTCAAATCTACAACTTTCTTCTCATAACTAACACCTAAACACTTAAACCTTCTAGACAAACAACTTCATAATGTCCAAGCATTTAACCATAATTTTCTGCAGCTTTTGTTATTGTGGGTAAAATGAAGAGCGGTCATAGTGGAGCTAAAATTGAACAAGGGATTCCTCAGCCCAATCCCTATTACAGAGGTCTCACCAGGTATATAATCATCCATTGATTCTCGTATTGCAGAATATATATATATATATGTATATTATCTGTAATGCTGGTTTTGAATGAAGATGTGTTTTGCATTGTGGTGTCTTGAACATTCAATCATAGATGGACAGTCCAACATGAAGCACATAAGAAGGGTTGCCAAGGTGGTGGTATTATAGTTAGCTTCTTAGTTTTCAAACTAACTTCCTATTATTCTGCCACATGATCATACTTATACACACACATTTAGATTCTGTGATTCTACAATACTGGTGGTTGAAATTGTATATGTGTTGGCATTGCATTAATAATTTTCAGCTTCAATTTTTTCTCACGGAATTATTTCATACCTACAAACTGGGGTGGTTGGTTCTTGAGATTATACTCCAAGTCTTAACAGTGTAACAAATAAGGAGAACAAAATATTGGGACATTATATTTGAGTTAGTTTTATCGGATTTAGTACCCACATTGTGCAATGAATACGTTTTCTCTGGCTCTGTAAAAATAAAACAATATTATATACATCAACAACTATACTTTTAGTAATATGCTTGATCAGATGTACAATTTGTTTTATTTTTATATAAAGTGATCAAATATTTAATATATACTTGTTACCGATAATAACTAATTTCAAATTTTAACTTAAGTTCATGAATTTTTGTGATATGGACATCATTGATATTATAGATGACTCGTATGCCATGAGTGACATACAAGTTTCAGAGTAGGGCAAGTGTCTTTAACATTACATCACAAAGATGTTTAGATATCATCCTCAAATATTGATGCTGCAGCAAGTGCGCAAGGTGGTTGCTATATAAATGTTGATCTAAGCTGCTGCATGGTAGATAAAGTGATTTGACATATTTTTATAAGAGGTGGACTATTAAATGTAGATTAACAAACAAGGTAGTTGTGTGACATTTTAACAATACCAGGGGCAAGACAAAATTCTTAATTTTAATGTTCTTGACAAGGATGGGGTAGAGATTTGTGTTGTTTGCTTCAATG
The DNA here is from genome assembly GCA_007258455.2 of Sequoia sempervirens. Classification (NCBI taxonomy): domain Eukaryota; kingdom Viridiplantae; phylum Streptophyta; class Pinopsida; order Cupressales; family Cupressaceae; genus Sequoia; species Sequoia sempervirens. The sequence goes on along the minus strand of VDFB02117265.1, from coordinate 1,840 downwards.
AACTTGTGAACAAATTTTATGAGCATATTGAAGTCAGCTCTATGTATAATGTATCTAATGGTAATTTAAGAGTGATTGATAAATAGTTTAATAATTTGTCAGGTGAGTATGAGATATAACTTTAAATAACACATACAATTTGGAGCTCTTACCTAATGATGTTTTATTCATCCCATTTGACACGTTTTTCTTTACTTTGAAAAGTGAAACTAACAATGTGTCACTAAGTGAAACTAACAAGGTGTCACTAAGTTCTATAAAATTAGTGGTCATTGGTGTTGTCTCTGATGTAAGCCATTAAAGTACAATATTATAATAGTCCCAAAGTATTGTTGGAATTAAAAATGAGTTTATACATTGAAGACATGACAGGGTGTAGTATTGAACTGACCATGTGGGAAGGAACTTGAATTAGGGAAGGTAGTGAGCTTGAGCAACCCCAATAAATTGATACATTGTATAAAATTGTGTCTAATTTCACAGCAAATGCATAGGAACAATTACCACAAGCAAGGTGTTTATAAACCCAAACAATGAAGATGCTTGTAAATTAAAGCATTGATATGATAACATTGGAAAGAACAATCCATAAATAACTCCTTAAAAAGTTGAGAATTGGCTGCTAGCCAAAATAAGCTAAGCAGCCACATGGGACCCTGCCCTAAACATTTGGTGATGACCAGTCGAAAGAGGAAAAAATAGATAATTTCTCCTGGCATGTGGGCCAAAGGAATTGACAATCGCTGCTCAGTATCATGAAAGAAAATCTTTCTTGAACAACCCAAACCTAGAGGAAGAGTTGGTCGCTGCAACCACAAACAAATTCACAACGAAAGCAAGCAAAATTGAGGAAGAAAATTTGCTTTTGATGTGCAGGATTGCCTTCAACCCAGATGCTACTGCATCATTTAATAAGTGAAATTGACAAGACATCACTAGATTTCATGACTAATGACATTGGCATTGTTTTTGAAATAAGCTCATATGATACAATATTAACAAAGAATAAAGAAGAATTAAAAAAAAAAGTTTGTATATCAGAGACATATCAAAGTGCAACATTGAGTTAACCATGTGGGAATTTATTTGCATTAAAGAGAGGTGGAATTGAACAGCTGCAAAATGATGATTTTTTGTACACTATGCCTGTGAAGGGTATGCAAGTGTCTGAATTTTGTGTCAGATGTAATGGAATAGTTTCCACCAGCAAGGTATTTATAAATCCAGACATCAAAGATACCTGTAAATTAAAACATTGATATAATGATCATGGACAAAACAATTCATGTTGTTATTTAACAGCCTTGTCTCATACTCTTAACCGTGTTTAACGGGAATGAGTATTGTGGAAATAAAAAATGAAGGAATCAAATATACAGGCAAAATGGATCTTGCTCAGAGTGACATTGTTCTTCATAGTTATGGCCTTTGTTAAAGTCATACCCTCTCACTTCCATGTTTTTATCACTCAAACTTTCTGATTATTACAGTGCTGAAGTATAGCAGAGCTTCGGAATTCTTCCACTTCCTCCATGCCACTCTTAACTGCTTCTCAATCCATTCTATTCTACTCTATTATCTTTAGCTCTAAGTCACAAGGTTTGTGTTAGGGCAGAATAAAATTCGAACGGGCGCTTGACAGTTGATATAAATCTGAAAAAAAATCATGATTATGTTGGAAGAATATAAATTGTATTTCTGACTATAAATACTTACAAAGTTTATTCCAAAAAACTTATGCACATTATCATGAAATGTGAAAATATAATGATCTCAAATATTTATGTTTATAATTTCAGATAACTATTTAATAAAGATGAATATAAAATGTAATTTTGAA
>VDFB02117264.1:0-13800 GCA_007258455.2 Sequoia sempervirens | reverse complement strand
TTTTAGTTATATGTAACATTATCAAAGTTCTTCACCGTTAACATTTACACTAATCTGTTAATTACCCTGTAGATTTTCCAGCCACTTGACATATATCATATGTTTCTGAGATTATTTTTTTTGGGTTTTTGTAATGACATCTACTGCTTCTTAAGTTCATGAATTTACATAATGACAGATTCCTTGGTACCAGTATTCTCTATGAAGAAAGGGCAGAAATCTTATGACATTATAGGAGCTTTTTTGTGTATGTCGAGCCAAGTACCTGTATAAGATATTGAAGCTAATGCAATTTCAACACAACTTGAACAATTAGAGGTATCGACTTGAAGCTCTGATATAAGAGCGTAGGACAAATACAATGGCCATGAAGGATTCAACACTAGTTATTGACACTAAGAGAAGGAAGAACACTTGGCTTTATCATAAGAAATGAAATGAAATAGTTTTAATTATTTCCATGAGGTTTAACATCCTATAGGTCCTCAGATTTTATAGCTGTCTCAACCATCATGGCCATTGTATTTGTCTTACGCTATAGGAGGTTTAACATCCTATAGCTGTCTCAACCATCATGGCCATTACCTGATTTTTGCATTTCAATCAAACCCTAACAAACGATATATCACAAATTTCTCAAAATAAACAAAAACGAGACGAGAAATCAAACATTCCAGTGAATTCCACGAATGGAACCTGTTAAAATGTCATCCCTATTACTGGTGATCGGCCGACAAGCTCTCGCCCTCAACACTTTCGCCCGAGCGTTGCAATAGTGGGCCTGGTTTTTTTTTTTGAGATTTTATTAAGGCTTTTCGGTCGATAAACTTCCGATCGATAAAGTTTCGGCCGAAACACACTCGACCGAACAGGTCTCTCCAGATGTGCGCCGTGTCAGATCTTTTCGGCCGATAACGTTTCGGCCGAAAGTGACTCTGACCGGGATAAGCCTTCGGGCTAATGTGACGGCGTGGCTGCCTCCTGCGGATTCGGTCAAACCCGGCTCCACTGAAACCTGGTCGGGTCAAAATTCGGCCTTGAATTATTTTATTTTAATAAACTGGATATTGTGTTTGTTCTTTCTTTACCCTTTGCATCAACCCATATGGTTGCAAAAATGTAATTTTAGGTTGGCATTGATTTCTATGTAAAACAAGAGAAGTTTGAATGAGAAAACTAAAGTCATTTCATGCAGATTTATGTTATTACAAGCATTATTTTGAGTTGTTTAATTGTTATCCAGAAAATGTGTGTGTGGTTGTGAGTTTTCATATTGTAAGATTTTTTCCCTCTTCATCATTACTCAAAACTCCTTTGATTGTTCAACTCTAAATTTCCAATTGCTACATATTAGTTTTCAATCATTTTGTCTCTTTAAAAATTTATATAGGATTAAATTAGAGTTAATCAAAGGCAAGAAGAATGGATGATAAATTTGAAAGCTTCACAACAGAAAAATGATGGTCCATTTGAACTGGTTTATAACATAATAATAGTCTAAACCTTTAAAGAAATCTATTCTTCATAAACATATCAAATGATAAAAAAAGATGAATTAATATACAAGAACTTCTACATGAATTAAATTACAATGATATTAAAAGGTTGAAGTTGACTTTTTCATGAAGGTAAGCTTCAACACATAACTTTGGCGAAATGGAATGAATACTTTTACTTCAGGGAAAAGCTTGATATGTTCTTAATTGTTACCCAAAATAAATAGGAAATTAATTAATGTAGATTTCTTTCTCAACTACTAAGGTTCTTTATTTTTGTGCAAGTAGCATAAACAAAAGGTAATATTATGTTTAAAATGCATGATTGTGAATCACTCTCCAATCTAAACCTATGTACAAATGACACCATGTTGCAGTAAAGAGAAGCAATTAACTAATTTACTACATGTCTACAACTAATCATTTATGTTAATTTTATGATTCCACAAAAAGATCTTTCATATATTTGAATATAAAAACATTGTTGTAATGTTCATCAATAGGTGGGGCCTCATAGATAGGTATAAAATGAGAAGGATTGTCTAGATTCAATTTAGTTTAACCTTTTGTCAAGAAGGATTGTTGTTGGTTTTTGAAGAATTATTATTTTTATTGTATTATACATTTCATTGTGATATGAGGTATCAACTAGTACATTCTTGTAATGTATACAAATAGCAAGCTAAACCTATTCACTCTCACATCAAGCTCAATTGTCCACTCTAAAGGTCTATACATTATACATTTAAATTTTTTAAACTATATATATATTCTTCCAACTAATTTTTAATATTATTATTTTAATAACATTTAAGAAATTTTGAATTGCAATATAACTCTTAGTAAATTTTACAAACAATATTTATTAACTTTTACAAATAAAATTTACAATTTTTTAATAATTAATTCTAAATGTAAAAAAAATGATATTAAATTTTGATATATAAATATTAATACTATTAATTATAATTTTACTATGTGATATCAAATATATATATATGATAGTACACATTTTCTCTTGAAATTTATTTTTGATTTTAATCTGTAAAATTTATGCTTTTATGAGGATCCCTAATAATTAAATTTTATGATAATTGAAAACTAAAATAATCAAATTAACTAATGCCTAAACCAAAAATTCCAACAACTCGTAGGAAAAGGCTACGTGGCACTTACATGTCTAAGTTACAAAGAATTTACATCTCACTTTTATTTTAATCTAGAATTGGCTAGCATAGGCAATTATTCCACTTTAAAATGTAATCATGCAATTATCGATGTCTTGAAAATTGATATTCTCTAACATGCTCCTTCTCACATAGTGTGCTATCCAAATATGAAAGTTTTAAAAGCTAATTTAAACATATGGCATGGCATAGGTAACTAATGTGAAACCCATTTAGAATGGAGAGGACTGTGAGAGAGTGTGCACAAAGGGAGTTCAAAATCTACTGTCAGAGGAAGACTTGAAGGAATGCGATGGAGATCTAGGAGGACATGTTGGTGGTTGGGCTCTCTTCAGGGCTAGCCTAGAGCTGTCGACTGTGGAAATTTTCACGGGAGAGGGAGATGCTGAAGGTGAATGGTTTGGTGAAGTTGCGGAGGCTTAAGGTTTTTGTGCTTGGTCTGATGAGTGTGGCCTCTGCCCTCTCCTTTTGTTATAGGGGCAACTCCTTTGGGAGGACTATTGGCCAGGGTGTGTCGTGGGCCTGGGGCCTGTGCATGTTGGACCCTCTTCTCTGGGGGTTTCTTTCACCATTTTTTTCTAGGTTGGCTCTGTTTTGAAGGGGGGATCTTTCCTTTTGTGGGTTTAACCTTGTTTGAGGGTTTCCTATTGGAATGGTTTGTCCTTGTCTGATGTTGCATGTTGGAGTGTTTATTTTGGCTACTGCAAGAAACATTCTTTATAGGGGTAGGGCTCTGTGTTGGGTGAAAATTGTGAGGATTCTGAAGTTGTTTGGAGAGCCACGGTGTTGTCTTGATTCAAATCTTGTGGTTGTAGCCGCTAGGATGACTTTTTCTTATGCTTGTTTCCTTTCATTTTCCTCGATGGTGCTTCTTTCCCCTAGTTATGTTTTCTTGTTGCAGTCAGGTGATTGCTCTACTCAAAGTGGCTCCAGTTTTTCCCATGACTATGGCCTTGCTAGGCTTGGTGATGCTACCTCTTGTTCTTCTAGAGGCATCTTGCTTCCTGCAGCATTTGTGAGTAATTTTTGGTTGGAGGTTCCTCTCCAAGTTTGTTTGTGCAAGGGTTTGAATGTTTATTGGTGGCTCTTTTTCAACCCCTGCTACTTTTGGTCATGGACCTTCCCTATTTTGTTGGAAGATATTTGGTTATGGGAGAATATTTTTAAGACCCCAATGTGTTTCAAAGATGTTATGTTGTTTAGGGTTTCTTTAGTCCATTCTTTACTTTTTGGTCTAAAGTCTTCTATAGAGGTGAGGACTCAAACTAGAAGTAAAGATCTTTGTTGTCAATTTTTCATTTTCTCTCTTGTTAATCCTATGGAGGTGGATGCTTCTTCTATAGAGGTGGAGAAGTTGTGTAGGGGAGAGGTGGTTTGTTGGTGCTAAGGGTGGTATTCTTTCTTTCTTCACTCGTTTTCTTCTATAGCTCATTCTATTGAGGTGGAGAGGGGTTGCTTGGGAGAAGAGATGTGTTGGAGTAAGGATGCCTCACTTATGGAGATGGTGAAGGGTTGCAAGGAAGTTACAGATTATAGATTCTGGGGGTTGTTTGATGCTCTGAGTTGTTCAGCCTATGGTTTCCTTATGGTGGATACCTTCACTATTGGTTATGGGAGCCTCGTGCAATAGTGGTGACCTTTCCTATAGAGGTGGAAAGAGTGTTTTGTTGGACTCAAAAATTTCTGCAAGTCGAGCTTTGTCCCTGATCTATGATTTGCTTGTAATATTCTTGGGTTCAAGGTCCCTATCAAAACCTAGTTGTCCAATGGGTTGTAGTGGGTTGTCATTCTTGTCAAAACCAATGAGGTCAAGATTCATGTAATTCTTGGTTTTTTCTAGGCAGCCAGCTAGCTTTTGGTTGGTTGTGTCCTTGTTGTTTCCCTGTTGCTACTGGTTGGCTTTGAATCTATCTTTTGGCAACTTTCTTTGGGTGCGTCTTGGGTCCCTTAAAACCTGATGGTTTCGGGTCCATTCAAAACCTATTGTAAATGGTTTTGGGTCCATTCAAAACATGTTTCTCCACTAATCAAAAACTAATGTGAAACCCACGCTCCAATATTGAGTAGAGATAATGACTAGCATGCATATTTGATGAATCTATATGTATGAGGAAAAATGAGGTATAAAAATGTTAAATATAATTTTTTTATTAAATCATAGTAATTTTGTATTATATCAAATAACCCTATTAATATTAAGGTATTTTGAGGAATGTATAAGATAAGGGAACCTATATGATTGGTCAATGTGTCCAAATTCAATTAGTCCATTCAGTCAATAGGCAATTAATATGTTGTTTCATGGTACATATATAAAAGAACTTGTTCCCTAAACTTCACTATTTCCAAATTCGAGCTCAACCTTACTGAGCATTTCACCTATACAACACTTAGACAATGTTACATATCTCCCTTTTTAAGAGAGAAATTTTTTCTTTCTTTTTTAGATCTAGGGTTGTGTACTTAAAGGAAATCCCTAAGTGAATAATGACATGAACGAATAAGATGTATGAAAGGAAAAAAATAATAATGAATTAGAATTATCATCAACTCATATTATCATCATATAAATAAATACTACACCAATTCTTATTTAGGAAAATTTGTATTCTTATTTTGTGTTTTTTCAATCTTGTGGAATTGATAATAGGGTTTGACTAAGGATTAAGGAAGTTTAATACTTCAATCTTAACATGACAAAACTCTAAAGGTGCTCCCTAACATTACATTGTGCAAAATCATATACCGTCTATAGGCGCATAGATTTCAAAAGTTAGCTATAGTTAGAGACAAAATCACAATGATCAAAACATAGTACAAAATCAAGAACAAAGATAGCTTTGTTACATAATTAAAAACTAGGTAATTTCATTTCAAAATTAATAAAATTCAAATTGTCAAACACGTTTTGTAAGCACATCTTTCATATCAACTTCTCCTCACCAATAAAAAACTAAAAAATTATTTGTAGACACATGAAAACGTCATGATCATATCACACACTAAGATTTCTATTGTTAACAGCCTTTCTCTCCTATTTCACTATATTTTCTTCTATTGATCAAATAATTAATTTTATTTGATTAATTCATCATCCTTCACACTAATTTTTCTCTCATTTGATTAAATAATGCAAATTATTTAATTAAATGTCATAAATACCACTTTGATTAAATTATTTATAATTGTTTAATTAAATGTCATAAATACCACTTTGATTAAATGATTTCTAATTGTTTAATTAAATGTCATAAATGCCACTTTGATTAAATTATTTCTAATCGTCTAATTAAAGTATCTTAATCCCTCCACTTGCACAATTAAATAATTAAATAAATTATTTAATTGGTTATTTTCCTCCAATTCTCCAACTTGCACAAGAATATCTCCCTCCATGTGGAAATATCTCACACATGCTCCTAAAATCAAGGGATTTGTTATTGTCTCAAGTAATTTGAGCCCTTGATTAAAATATTTCATCCATATCATTGTGCAATCTCAAACCTTGATTTGATCTTTTATACATGCCATCTTCTCTCCTTCAATTTCATCCACTAATTATCCAATTCAATCAATCATTTATTCCTTCCAAAAATCTATAAATATTCTTCATTTTACATGAATTATCATTTACAAGTAGTTAAGTAACCAAACTCTAGCCATTTTCATACTTTCCTTTGAGATCATTTGTGAATCAACCTCACCATTATCAATATTTATCAAAGCTTTTGCACAATCAACCAATGGGTTAGGCTTCAAATTGAGCACTCCACATCCAATTTAGCATTAATCCCCTAATGGGATGAAGGTTTGCATTATTTTTTATAATGAAAATCAAGTTTTGAAGGGATCCTGAAACCCTTAACATCGAAAGAAGGCTTCCCAGGATTAAGAAACTAGAATCGACAACCCCAAAAAAATGAAACAGTTGTTAAAAGATAAACCTAGATAAACCAATAGCAAAACATCAACACAAAAACTGACCAAGCACTAACTAAAACTGATTATCTTAGACCTTAGCCGCCTCCAGATTACTAGAGATGAAATTATCATGCATCTCAGCCTCTTCTTCAAGCTTGTGGAAAGAAATAGCAACCCTCTTTTTAGTCTTGGTCCTAGTACATAAACACAGGCCCTCATCCAAACTCTTTTCCATCAAATTCATGTGAATAACATTAGCTATCCCATCCTCATTCTTATCAAGATCCAACTGTTTACTTGTCCACCTAAGCGATTTTTCATTCAACAAAGTTAGGCCCTGCACACTTGAATTAAGAGACTATTACTAATTTGCACCGCAGCCTGCAAATCTTATTCACTTTGTCCTCCAAAGAAACAAGCCACTCCTCATGCACCCTATGGAAATTATCCTCCAAGGACACCAGCCTCTCCTCATGGTCCTGTTGTGACCTATTTCACACATAGCCCAATTGCACATGGGGACCCTCGCCGGTTTGTTTTTAGGGTTTTGTTTTGAGTTGCAATATTGTAGGCTCTTTTGCTCTATAGGTTTCAAGTTTGATTCTGGAGCCATCACCCAAGCCAAGTTGAGATTTCAAGCCTTAATTTGCGTATAAACATTGTAGAAGTGTTCAAAGGACCATGCAGACGAGGATCGCATGTGCTTTTGCCCAATTCTGACACTTCTTGCTTTTTAGGGATTTTGCTTTTTTGCTTTTTTTCTTTTTTGCTTTTTCACTTTTTCTATTTTAAGAAACTTTCTATTTTGGGCAAGTGCCAAGGTCCCCACTGATCAAAGAGTCAAATTTTCCATCTTTAGACTAAAAAGCATGCAAAAATCATCAAAAAATCTAAAAAGCAAGTAAAAAAGCATGTAAAAATCTAGGGAAAAAATTAAAAAAAGCATGCCTTTTGGATCAAAAATCACCCAAAAAACATAAAAGACATGCAAAAGGACATTGAAAAATCAAAAAATCAATCAAAAAGAAAGTCCTTTATATCAAAAATCTGAAGAAAAAAAAACAGACAAAAGCATGAAAATCACCCAAAAATCTAAAAAAATCACCTAAAAATCTAATCAAAAGTTGAAAATCTGGTGAAAAGCTTGAGATTAAGGACTAAAAAGCATGAAATTCTAAAGAAATTTTCCCAACAATGGAAGGAAAAATGGCACAAGGTTCAGGAAGTCCGCCTAGTAGTTGAAGGTTGAAAGGAACGGATCATGGAAAATTCACCCAACAGCTGATGGAAAGATGGAAAGGATCATGGAAAGTCTGACCTACAGATGGCATGAATGTCTTGAAGTTCGCCCATGCCAAGAGGATTGAATGCAAAGTAGTGAAGAAAGTTCGCCCGTGCTCAAGATGCAAATGGAAAAACTTCTTGAAAGTCCACCCTTCACTTGGAAAGAATCTCTTAAAGTCCGCCCTTGGTAGATGGAAAGAATGATGGATAGCCTGCCCACCCCTCTTGAGCACTTGGAAAACCTTCTTGAAAGTTTGCCACAGCTTGGTAGGAGAGAGAAATTGAATTTTTGACTAAGTATGGGCAAGTGGAAAGGTAGAAGGAAAGTCCGCCTTTGGGAGAAATGATTGATTTTTTGACTAAGTATGGGATGAAAGATGGTAAAACTTTGAGAAAGTCTGCCATACCTAGAATATTGGTGGAAAAACACATGGAAATGATTCCTCCAAGTCCACCCTGCCTAGAAGTTTGATAGATAAACATATGAAAATTCACCTTGCCCAAGAAAATATGGAAGAAGACACTTCAAGACTAACTTATGGAGAACATGGTGAAGAAAGATGAAAGTTTTCCTAGCAAAATTTGTGTAAGGCATAGAACATCCAAAGGGAAAATCATAAAATGTCCAAGACATAAGGAAGTCCACCATGGTGAAAAGAAAGAGAAAAACCCATGAAAAAATTGCAAGATTAAAAGAAAACATGGGTAAAATAAAAAATAAAAGAATTAAAGGTTGAGATAATCATAAAATCAAATGAAAAACCTTTAATTGTCTCAAAACACTTAGAGAAAAATTGAACTCTATGGATAAACTTCAAAATTTCGATGAGGATAAAGATGAAGAGCTAGAAATTTAGAAACTTTCCTCAACAAACTGGAGTCTACATTCGATGAACTTGAGAATGGAGCGAATTTTTCAACTTTATAAGGCATTCGCAAGTCATTATCAACTCACAATTTCGATTTGAGAAGTAGTTTGGCTCTCTCTCCCTTTCAAGAGTTAGTTTTTTTTACGAGAGTTAGAATTTTTTTTTGAAGAGTTAGAAATTTCTCAAGAGAGAAATTTTCTTGAAGGATAGAAATTTTGAGAGTTGGTAATCAATTCTTTCGAGGAGAAAGAATGAAGAAAGAGGTACAAGTGTGGGCTGAAGGTCAAAATTTTCAAAAGATTGCTTGCTTTTTCGGCAATAAAAAACCATATTTTTGAAGTTTTCAATTAAATTTCCAGCCACAAACTAATCTCAAAGTTTGATGAATTATTTTTACCTTTATCTTCATTTTATCTTCGAAAATTTCACTAAGTATTATTTCTCAACTTGCTTTTCCATTGAATTTAACTTCCAACAAGCTGAAAGTTAGAATTTTCGTAAGGAAATTTTAGAGAAAAATAATTGAATGTTTATTATATTCTCTTTCTCACAGGTTGATGACCAAAACTGGAGGATTGTCAAAGAAAGCACCAATGAAATTCACCAACAAAGGAGCCCAACAAGAGACAAAGATTACTTCCAAGTGGAAGAACATTACAGATACGGACCTCAGACATGTGGAATTTGAAGAGTTCAAGAAAAGGATGTATGGATTAAATGGACTTATGCCAATAGTGATTGCCTATAGAATAATGCACAATGGAATTGTCCAAGCTACCGAATTTCCTCTAGCAACCCAGTGTGTCGAATTAATGGTCAAATGTGCAAGACATTACAATCCATAGGAAAGATAGATTATAGATCCTGATGGAAGAATTTTGGCACACCTTGGAGCACCAACTATCCAAGAGGCATTTGGCATACCTGACCATGTTCGAGCTTCATACAAAACAAAAGGGGAAGCCAAAAGAATCTTTGATGATCGAGCAAATCAATGTGTGACCCATATCAATAAAACATGGTTAGAAAAGCCACGAGCTTCCACCAAGACAATGCCTAAGAAGCTGCACAGAACAAACTTCAAGGATGACTATGGTGACATTGTTTTGCTCTTGAATAGAATAATGGGAAATCCTCAAGGTGTCTATTTTGAAACATGGATGTACTTCTTTATCGAGGAAATCACCTCTAGAGTCAAAATGTTTGACTAGTCTAAAATGATCAATGATAACCTCCATGAATAACTGATCAACCTTGAAAGGACTAAGGCATTTCATATGGGTTCCTACATCATTTACCTAATGGACAAAGCCTATAAATATCTGGGATTGATATGCAAAGGTGTTGTCAGCAATGGAGAAAATGAGTTCAAGGCATATGAATGTTATCCTCAACTACAACTGTCTGCCAAGTCTCATTTTAGAAGAGCACACGACACATTCCTGATGGCCATCACAAGGATGCTACAAGGGGGAACCCATCAGAGGCTAACACATGAAGCAAAAATCCTTATCAGTAAATATGGATCCTGGTACATCCAGTTTCCAAAATTTACTTACATCTGAATCCAAGGATTCACTGGCAATCCGTACAAACTTCCTATCTACCCCACCCACAGGATGATCCTACTGGAGGTACTTAGGAAATTGGAGAATTTCCAAAATATCCAAAGGCCCAAGCAAAAAGCAGCCGTCACTTTCCCATTCTTTATCGGGAACATGGAAGAATATTACTCATCCACATAGGCAGCTGAAGGTGCTAGATTGGAAATGCAGTGGTATTTGTTCACATCATACCGATCTCGAGCCAATTTTGATCCTCACCATCACATTGAAATTGTGAACAGAAGAAAGTATAAACACCAAGTGGACCTGGAAGATTACTAGGCTAATGCCAGAAATGAATTTGATATCAGGAAAATATTGTGGTCCAGACTGCTTGTCAGCTTGATTAGAATGAAAAAACTCTTTCTCATGCCAGACCAACTTGAGGATGATGGCGAATTCACACAACCCGGTTTTGATGAAAATCAACCTCTTCCTCCTATGCACTAGTCAAAACCTGAAATTGCTGACTTGGACACCCTTATGAGGCCTGTCACCAAGTATTCACAATGGTGGGTAGACCAGCAAATCAAGGATCTATGGCAGAAAGGTATGCCTTTGACATACACTCTGATGGGTGAATTAGAGTCTTACTCTTCCAATGCTGGAGCAAGTCAAGGAGATGAGCCAATTGAAAGCTCAAATCCTAAGAAAAGGAAAGAAGTGAAGGGAAAAGAAATTGCCAATGAAGGACCTGCTAGGAAGTAGCAGAGACTAGAGCCTCTTTGTTCTGCCATCTCCACGAACGTGAATGAAATCTTGGACATTGATGAATCTCTTGGAGATATATAGATTCCCTCTCCTATCCTAGCCCAGCCCGAAGATTATGAACCTCCATCACCCACAGACACTGAGGTTTTGGATTCAAACAATGAGGTCCACATTTTGGACAACGGGTTTGAGGATGGGATGATTTCAGCCTTGAGAGGAATCCAAGAAATCCAAGTTGTGGAGGACATTTGGGAAGAAGAAGATACTACGCAGCCAACTATTCCTAATTGACTAAAAGAGAGATTGAAAATAAAGGAGCCTGAAAGAGTTCCAGAAGAAGAAGATGGCATGGCCGATTTCCTGGCCAGACTAGAAGCAATCAGTGTAAAGAAGCCTTCCAAAACCTTCTCTACCATTCAGAGAGATGAAGTTGGGATTCGTACAGTCCAAGTCGTTGTCCCAATAGTGGACAAGTCAAGAGAAGAGATTACTCCCCAAGAGTATGCCATCACCACTATTGATGTAGTCCCTACCACAAAAGGACAAGAGATGGAAGAGTTGGACAATTCTATTGCCACTATCAAAGCCAGGCTAGAGAAGGAGATAGTAAAGGAAAAGGAGTATAAATGAGAGGTTGGACAACTCAAGGAGTATATTCAACACTTAAATAAGCCTCTCAATCAACTACTTCAGTAGCTCCTCCACTGATGAACACTTCTCAGGATATTTTCAAAAAGGAGAAGAATATAGCTAAAGAAACTAAAGAATGGCTAAGTAAAAACAGGAAAGAGTTGGCTATATTTTTAGAAAGACTAGCATTGGCATATGGGAAAACTTCTTCTTTGCTCTTAAGAATTGCAACACTAGTAGAAGCATGGGATAATGCCCAGGATGTTCAACACAAAATCCTCCCATGTCTCAAAGTGCTTAAGGGAGTGTTGAAACAAGAGCTAGTCAACGGAGAAGTAATTGTACCAGGGGCAGCTTATGATTTCGGTAGTTGGTACATGACACTGATCATACGAAGTGGAATTATAGAAAATTTTAAGGCAAATGCAATCCGAATTGAGGAGAAGACAAAAGAAACTCGGGAGAAGATTCTAGCTGTGGCTATGAATGTGCTAGAAAAGGACACTATACAAGCAAACAACTTGCAGTTCAAAAAATTGAAGAGAAAAATTTAGGAAATCTTCTTCACCACTAAGCCTGTCTACAAGAAAAATTTAACTAAAGTAGTTGACTTCCTGTTCATCTTCCGCAATTTCCAGTAACAGGAATCAGAATGGGAAGACACTTTTTTTGAATGCTCGGATGATCTTTATCTGCTAGAATTCAGGGTCAATGCACTGCCACATGTCACGATCAAGGAAGTTGACATGATAGTTTCTAAATTCATCTAGTATACTACAACCAAAGAGGATAAGGATGTACCTCCTCAAGAATAGTTCTTCACTCTAGTTCACTGCCTGTTATCTGATTATGTTTTTAGAAACCCTAATTAGGGTTGTTTAGTTTTTAATCTCTGTCATTGATTCCTGATTAATTTCGGCTATTCATTGTACTCCAACAACTCTGTATAAACCCTCTCTCATTCTCTCATTGATACATAGACACATATAGAGATATAGATACACAGAAGAATATAGGAGAGATAAGAAGAATAGATAGATAGCATAATAATAAGAGAGAAAGAGTTTTATGAAATTGTTGCAAAAGACTATTGTTGATAATAAATTTCATGATGCATGAGGTGCTTTGAATTCTTTTATTGTCAAATGGTTGCATGGTTACTTCTTTTCCTCGTTGAATGGTTTCAAGTTAGAATTTATTTTGAATGTATGTTAAAGGAATGATAGATTGATTATAAAGATAAGTGAAACTTGGCTCATACTTTCTTTCAATGGATGATTTCTATTCAATGTGTAAAGATATACTAAGCTTTTAATGTGGAAGCTTCATTGTATTACTTCAAACGATGTTGTTCTATTGATGGTGTTGTTTGTAGTAAGAAAATTTTAAGCACAAATTCCCAAAAGATTGCATTTGCTTTGTGTAGTTGTCATGTTTCATGGCAAAACAAAGTATTGTTATTTGGTTTCATTCAATATTTACTGTCTCTTGAGTTCATAGGAATAGTATAGGATTCCTCAACCCTCACCCTTTTTTCATTTTTTATCCTAAATCCGAAAATAAAAAATAAAAAACTTTATCACTGCATCTAGGTCTTTTCCTTCTAAGTAAATTGCTAGAGTAAATCCCGTTGTGTTACTGGGAAAATCACATCTTCCACAGAGCTTATCCACACCCAACTTATGAAACATTGGAATTGTTGTATGACCTTTTGGCAATCTTAGCATACTAAACAATTTTTCAAGAGAGGATATAGTGTCTTTGGATTCTTTATTCCAAAGTGCTTGGTGAGTCATAAAACACGCATCAACAGGTCCCTACCCATCTTCTCAACATCCATTGATGCCTTATCAAGCACAAAATTCATAGTTTTAAACTTACTTTCACCATCCATTCCTATTTGTTACAATTAACTAGTGCCACACAAACACTCAATCATTCATTCAACTTAGTATTGAGATCCTTGACCTCTAAAACAACCATTTAAAAAGTGAAAGGAGATTTGTAGTCCCATCCTCTACCATTCTACAAAAAACAAGTCAATTTCATCCTAGTTCAATGGCTCAACATAAGGGTTAGCAACATTCTCAAGTTGACA
>VDFB02117263.1:0-19527 GCA_007258455.2 Sequoia sempervirens | reverse complement strand
CCAACAATTTATTCCCACAATCCATAAAATGATCAAACTCTAAGGCCTAATACCCAATGTCCAAACCACCTGTGGGTTTTGCAATGTGGAATTTCACATGCGGGTCACCATCCCCTAAATGCCATTATTTAATGGCTAAAACTCATGTGGAAATCTACCTCATGGTGCTCCCATACCCCAAATCCACAATGACATTGAAGCCTAATCGAACAACTTCAAGTGCCTTCTAGCTAATTTTTGCACATGCCTAATCATTCTACAAGAAATTTGATCACTAAATGAACTTTGTAGAAATATCACTGTAGGTGGCCACCTGTGGGTCTTTCTGGCCCCGAATCCATTTTCTCACTTCCTTCATCCTGATAGCTTCCACTGAGGAGAAACCCACGCCACTAGGCCTGCATTTGTGCAAATGCTCCAAATAAGCCCCAAAAAGCATGTAGTGCTAAATTTTATGATCTTTTAATGATGTATAAGTGGATCTAACACTTGAATTGTAGGATTAACTTGACACTTGCCCTAATTTATATGCAAATGCACTTATTGTATCTTTTGTATGCAAGATTTATGTATCTATTGTGGGTCCATCAAGGAGGCTCATCAAGAAAGCTGAAAAAGGAAAGAAGTCCACTCACATGCTAAGAGGAATGGAAGAAATGGACCAAATGAAGTGTCAGTTTCATAGAGTGGAGTGTACTTCCAAGCTCTCCTCTACCTAGGACTTAGTTTTAGATACAAACCTAGGGCATGCCAAGATTGATGAGTTTAGGCAAAGGGTGATTGTTAACCCTACCATAGAAAATGAATGAAAGATCAGGGCAAGTGGTCTCAACAAGGCAACTAGGTTTCCTCTTGCCTTAATTTCCCCAGAGCTAGTCATGAACTGTTGGAAATGTTATCATTCCAATAGGAAAAATATTGATAAGGATGGAAGGGTATTGTAGACTTGTCTACTAAATCTATTGGATAGACATTCCACATCCCCACATTTGATAAAATGGAAGAAATAGAGAAAGGATTTGCTAAAAACATGTGGAAATGAGACCCCATCACATGAAAAAGAATAATCAACCAACATTTTTTGAAAGAAAAGAGGGGAAATTCCAACAAAGTACCCTAGGAGCTTTTTAGAAGTGATTTCTTCAAAGAATACAATGATCTAGTTACTCTATTAAGCAAATTAATGGGATTACCAACTGTTGCATTCTTTGAAGAATGGATGTTCTATTTCGGTGAAGAGATCATCTGAGGAGATGCCAAGTTCCATTAGGAAAATATGATCAGTGACAGCCTTCACAACTCATGGTAGTGAAGAAAACCTCTCAATTCCATGACTTCATATTTGCTATACCTCCTAGTGGAGAAGCTCCCATATAAATGACTCTTTTGTATAGGCCCACTGGGAACAAAGAGATGAGAGATTAAAGTTTATGATTGTTATCCTCAACTAAAATATAGAAACTTAAAAAGATAATACAACAGATTAAATGATGCCTTCATTGCACACATAATCAGACTCCTGGGAGGAGATTTTGAGAGAAGAGTATCATACAACATGAAGGCCTTCATCAAGCGATTTGGGTATCTATTCATATAGTTCCCAAAGTTCACATACATTAGAGTAGAAGGGTTCTCGAAGAAACCCTATCAATTGCCATGCTACCCCAATGACTGCATTATCTTGCTAGAAGTTTCTCAATAGTTGCACACTACCCACACTTTGTTGAGTGATAAACACTAAGCCAGGATTTTGTATCCTCTAACGTTCGGGAAAGGAATGTACTCCTACCTCACCACCCAATGTGCAAAGTATTTAGAGAAATATTTGGTGGAGTATAACTTGGAGCTCCACATGGACCAAGGAAGGATGGAACCTTATGGAAAGCTGAAGAAATGGGTTGGAAGACAATATTCCCATCAAAATCAAGTCAAATTCTAGGCAAACTATGAAGATGATAAATAAGTATGAATGAGGCACTATATGAGAATGACTGCCCAGTTTCTCAAGTTTGTCAACCTATTCTCAGTACCTAATCTACTAGTGGAGGAAGATGATAATACTATTAATTATAGATATAATGTTGTGGCCAAGTTTCCCTTTCCTATGATAGATTGGAGTGAATAAGAGGTCATCAACTTCACATACTCACCTGACTATTAAAAATAGAACAAGATAGTAGGAAGACACAAAAATTTCCCAAATCAAAAAGCAGGGTATAGAACCAACATATGGAAAGCTCATGGACTAGATTGAAAGTGAAATTGATAGTGGCATAGTTTTTGGCTCATTAGAAGAAGCTCCCATATCCCCACCAACTACAAGATCTAAAAAGAGGAAGGATGCACCCGAGCATAAGCCTAACCAAAAGATTTATTCTAGAAATCCCATTAAGGGACAGTCATCTAAAATAGTAAAGAGAATAGGGACATTCATGCTCAAGATGCCTACCATAAAAGAGGATCCCCAACATGAGGAAGTAGAAGAAATTGAGAAGTCGTGCTCATCACCTATCACATCTGCTCCTTCTGCTACTATCACTATTGCCACTCCTCCACCTCCTTCTTCTCAAGCTTTGCATGTCTTGTCTCTACCCACTATGGACATCTTATTCCACCTCTCCTCCACCTTGCTAACTGTTTAGGTGATCATACTTGACTCCTCTTCTACTACATCCCAACTATCATGTTCTTCGCTCCCTCCTCCACTACCCAATTTCTCTACTCTGTTGCCCACAATATCCTTAACTACCATGGTGCCTATTACTTTGCCACATGCTTTCACAGTGTATATGTGGAATGTGCTCGAAGAAATCTCTAGGGTAATCCTTGACCCCAAGGTCTAGGCTTTAATGGCCTAAATTGTTGCTGCACTACCTCTTCCCCCACCACCTACACAACTACCAAAAATGGAAGCCATGATGAAAATCTTGAAAGAGATAGAAAGATGCCATGTAGAGAAACAAAGAGGGATCGCAAAAGAAGTAGCAAATGAGCCTAAAAGATTCTGATCAGGAAGATTAATTTGAGAATCCAAAAGGTAGGATGAATATAAACTTGGACAAAGTGGCTTCTGATGAGGAGAGGTCTCAAACTTCTGGGGAGGATGCTTAGGCTCTCAACGAGCATTATGTACTAGAAACATAAGATCAAGAGGAAGATGAAGAGCTGCCCCAATAGTGTAAAGATGAAAGTGAGGTGGCTAACCCCAAGGAACACCACTCCATAGAAGAGAAAGTAGACACTGATGCAAATGTGGAGATACTCAAAGAGCCTCCACTAATTGGCCAAGAAAAGGGTGCAATGCAAGTAGGAGTACCTCCTGAAAAGTAGGATGCAAAAGAGAAATATAAAGAAGAAGATGTGATGGAAAAGATCTTTGAGCATGAGTACCATGTTCATATTGAACATGAAGAAGAGAAAGTACCTCAAGAAGAAGGCACGACTAAGGAGAATGTAGCTTCTACTGAGCCAAACAAAGGGAAGGTTATACAGATAGAAGGATCAGATGAAGAAGATAGGAATAATCAAGAAGCTCTAGGTAATGAAGAGGAGCAATCTCAAAAGGAACAAAAAGAGGAAGGTGATCATGAATCACCTAAGGGACAAACTAAGGTTCCTGACTGGCTAGAGTGGAAATTGAAAAATAAGTTTTGTATTCTTGCAAACCCTAAAGTGAGGCTCAATGTAATAATAGCCAGGGTGAAAATGAAAATTAGAAAAGATAAGAAGCCAAAAATCTACTCTCATGTCACAGTGGATGCTCCTGGGTCCTGGATGACACAAGTTGCCACTCGAGTAGCTAGTGGAGGCACAAGCACCGTGCAAGGGTAAGAATACCAAATATCAATGATCAATCTAGGTCCATCGACCTCAGAAAAAAAGATAGATGAATTTAAAGGGTCAGTAACCAACATTGTGAAACAAATGAATAAGGACCAATCCACAATAGAAGAATTAAAATCACAAATAGAAAATCTCACCATATATATTCAATAGTGGACATCCATGGAAGAGGAGGCTTTGACAATATCATCCACACCTGCTCTCCTCTCCCAAGAGGAGCTAAATAGAATGGAGAAGATGAAAATTTGGATGAAGTCCACTATGGATTGGTTCAACTAGGTGGTTTATAATGGTGACATGGGTATCTACCACACTACCCAATTTTCAACAAGTTTTGTGGCTTGTAGAAGCAGATAAAGGAAATGATAAAAATATGCAATAGATTCTCTGAGCTATATAGGATAACGTATCCTAAGCTCAAGAGCATCCTCAAACTCTCTCGAGAAATATGGGAAAAGGAGCTGGAGCCCCTAAAGGATGATCATTGGTTGGTGGAAACATGGAAAATCATCATGGATTATAGAAAAGGGAACTTGGAGAAGGCTTTTCATGAGTTGGAGCTCTAATCTAACAGTGAGGATTACTTGAAAATGATGATGAATTATGATATGCCTACTCTAGAATTAGATCCAAAGAAGATTAAGCCTTTCTTCCATAAGAAGATGGAGTAGGGGGCTACAGATACACTATCACCAGACTTCATGGACTTTGCAACAAGGGATTTCACTTAGTCTAAGTAGGTCATCAAAGTAATCCCAAAATGCACTAGGAACTAGGAACAAGTCACTGAGAGACTCAAGAAGATATCCTTCCAGATCCTTCAATCCAATTTCATGGAATGGAACAAGCTCTAGGCTATGATCATGAAGTTCATGGAGTATGTTGTGCTCCTAAAGAATGCAAGAAATCTAGTTATAGATGATGAATATTTGACAATATAGTTACAAAATATGGAAGTAGATAAAAGATGAAACTACTATAGTACATAAGCAGCTAAATGAAAAAATAGACTAGATGAGAAAGTAGGGAAAAATACAAAAGTCTATTTTTATATTGCTATATTTGGGGGTAGGTGAAACCCTATTGTAAAATGAATCTAAGCCACACAATGAAAGTGAATCTTCTCCATTCATTTTTCTTTTGGAAAACTATAAATAGGGGTATCCTCTCATTTTCAAGGAGAGAGATGAGTTGTGTAAAGGCATTTTGCAGAAAATTAATGAGAAAAGAATTATTTTGATGGTTTCTTGTATTTTATTCTAATGTGTGCATGATTCATTCTCCCAATCCTATATTTTAGCTTTGTTGTTCTAGTTTTAAGTTTTTGTTAGTAATTTATATATGTTGTACTTAAATGGTGAAGAATGCTATGGTGTTTGATATCTTCTTAGATCATACTTTTTGATGTTTGTTGATGATGAACAACATTGTAAAGTTAGTCTAAGTTTTGTTTATATTGATACACTTAAATTTAACTCTTTTTCATGCTTAATGGTGAATGAACGGTTTGAAAATCTATAGACATTAAAAGCTTGCACTGGTTTCATGAGACTATAGGAAGTCCTTGGTTAAGTGGAACTTGGTTTTGGGAAGGATGTCTACTGTAACATCCTCCATTGTTACTGTTAAACATTAGTTGCAAGTTTAAGTAACTTCTTATCCCTTTTCCCTTTTGACCTTTCTTTGAAAACTGAAGTTAAAACAAAGTTCCAAAATCATTTTAAAGCCAAATCTGATGAAAAATATGGAGTTTTAGTTTGTTGTTTTGAGCTTACAATAGCTATCCTTCATTTCCAAAATTTATAAACTCCTTTTGCAGACCCAATTCCCTCCATGCTTAGTGAATCATAAATTTCCTTTGTGATTACCAACAAATCACATCATTTGACTAAATTATTCCAACATTTTTCATTACCTGACACTCAAGAGACCTTGGGGTGATTTCTACAACTTAGTTTTTGAAATTACCTTTCAAGAGAGGCATTGCACTTGTGCACTGTCTGTGTTGAGAAAGTGCAAAAACACACATCAACACAATTATATTGTGGCATTGGTAAAAGAAGTATAGATGTTGGCCCTACTAGTTAGCAATGTACGCCATCGAATCATCAACAAAATATTTTCATTTGATGGCATTTCAAAGGAAAGTTTAATCCTATATGAAGAAATGTGCATTGGATCAATGCACCCATTTTTTCTTTAAGTAGATCTTGCATCTAAATGATTAAAATTAAATAAATAACATCAAGAAGAAACATCATGTGGAATTTCTAGTGTCATGGTCCTCAATTTTCCAATGAGAGTTCAAGGTTCTACTTGTTTCAAACCAACTCAAAATGTATTTATGTAGTAATTATACATGCAAAAATGAAAAAATAGTCCTCATTCTCTACATAATGGACTTGGTCTCTCTTTTTTTGTATTTTGTATAAATAAGATATTTGTGATCAATATTTGGGTAAAATGTAATAGGTATGCTCATGTTATGTGTAATCCCACAAAACTTGGTCCCAAACTTGGGACATGGAAATTTTGGGAGTGAGCGGAACATATTTATTGAAATACCTTCATTCAAAAATATTTATTTGAATGAAGGTTCTTCACTCAAAGGTCTTCATGTCCAAAAATATTTGATTGAAGGTCATCTTCATTTGAAGTTTCTCATTAAATTTTAAAAAATAACACCTTCAAGCGAAGATTACCTTTGATCGAAGGTATTAATTTATTATTTTTTAAGAGTTATGTGGATTGACAAACATAGTTGTCAATTCATTTTAACAAAGGTTTGCTACAAAAAAGCTACCTCCACCACTAGTGATAGAGTTTTCTAAGCATAGGAGGAGAGGGACATAGGTTCAAATGAAGGGAGGAGGGATGAAGGTTTGAGTGAAGGCCCTATAGGCAGGTCCTTTATGCCTTCCTCTTGCACAATTTGTTAAATAACTTAAATTTTAACTGTTAATTAATTAATAAACCCTAACATCCTCATGTACAATTTTCTTTTGTAGAAGAATGGATAAAATAAATTAGGAAAAAATAATGGAGTGAAAAAATGTATGCCTAGTTGAAATATAGGAAGTAGATTAGCTATGTAAGTGAAAGGACATGGGATTTCATAGTATATGATGAGAAAATAAAAGATATATATGATCAATCCCATCCAAGACCTATATTATTCCTCCCAAATCAAAAGGAAGAATTGAGTTCACCTCTGCACTGAAAGAGGGGAAACTTGAATCAAGTCCTCCTAAATTCATGTAAACACCATTGAGAATAGCAACTAAATCTTGTATTATATCCATGAAATTATTCAAGCCTTTTGAATTGGCTACTAAGAATTGGTAGAAATAATAATGAATTGTAGAAGAAAATTTCCATAGATATGATTGTGATACATGAATTGAAAGGAAAATATCTAGAATATATACGAGGAATAAAGGATCCACTCCTACCTCTTGATCATAATGGGACTTATTAATAAAATAAAAATTATTCCAAGCTATTATAGGATGTGATGATGAAACTATAGAATAAAAGAAGAATAAAAAAGAGGAGAGGAATGATCCACCAAAGAAGAAGAATAAGGAGAAAGAGGAAGAGGAATTAAAATGAAAAGAACAATAAAACTTGAAACTTCAACCATGTAGGTAACTATTACTTCATCCTCTTTTCCTTAATATACAACCCAAATCCATAATTCACCTTCTCATTCAAAACAATTTCCCACTATATCATATATAATTCTTATCCCATATTCTCCTTCACCTTCCCCTACTCTATTCCCTTCACCCACATAGATAATTTTTTACACCACCATTTTTTTCTATTGGAATTTTGAAATAATAATTTATGCAACTTATCTCACCATTTTTTATGTCCCCACATTATTAATATAAATAATTCCCCTCTCCAAATGGTAAAATTACTCAAGTTCCACCAGTAGATGGTGGCTACCATCTCATTTTCTTTCAAATTCCTATCACCATCCATACTAGTCTTGGAAATTGCTCCCTCATCAACCAAAATTGTTTTTTAGCTCCCTAATACTCAAGTATCAACTCTCCTTCTTGATACACAACAGGTAACTCTAAAAACTATCATATTATCCTTGTGCTCCATAACCAAATACCTTAAAGTGTGACAATGATAAGGAACCATGTCACTTATTAATAGAATATGATCCAAATACAAGTAGTAGCATAAAAAATTGAAGCAAAGAGTAAAATGAAAATAAATGTTACCTTCACCATTAATCAAGTTAGGAAAAAATATTCATTGGTGTAGGATGTCATGTAATTTTAATACTTCACATCATCAATATAAAATTGAAGGCCAAATACAAACAAAATTCTATCAAATAAAAGCCATTATAATAAAATAAAGGCTATTAGCATCAATAAGTATTATAAATTGTATAAATTTTCTACTATGTTTCAATAATAATATGTGTAGACACGTCAAATTGACATAATGCATTCAACTAGGTCATATTCATCCATTCGGCAAATAAATCAAGTTTATTTATCAATCTCCTAAAGTCATTAATCAAATAAATCAACTTGATCCCATCACCCTCATTTTAATTAAATCCAAAGTCATTTCCATCCTTTAGATTTAAATAAATCAAATATCAAAGTCTAAAATTCAACTCACCTAATCAGCATTAAATCAGCATAATCATCATTTATTTAATCTAACCCTGATTAAATGATAATCTCACCCACTTGCATTCTCTAGATATCTCCACTTGCACAAGTAAATCAATTTTATTGATTTATTTAAAAACCCTCATTTTCCCTCAACATGACAAGTCCAACATTGCATTTATTGTTGTTTTTCTTGTCCCCCTCTCAAAATTTATGGCAAAATTTGAATTCAAATTCTCCCTCTCATGGGCACTCTTCCCAAATCTTGCACAACCATTGACCACTCACCACTTGACAAGTGTCTTCTTCTCATTGGAGGATCTTTAGTCCCACATTCACCATCTTGGCCAATCTCTCATCAAGAAAATCTATAAAATAAGGCCTTCATTCTCATTCATAGATCCACAATTTTATGCAAGGTTACTCTCTTGGTTTGAGAAATAATCTTGTTCTTCATCTCCATTGCATTCATCATTTTAGCTATTGATCAAGGGTTGGGAAAGGGTCACTAGCACATGTGACACCAATCCACTATGGAATAGGTGACTTGTTATTGCTTTCCTAATGCTTTAGTTTTTATTTTGTCATGTATGGCATTTGGAAGTCTTTACAAGGTATTTCATAGAGGTATTTTGTTAGATTTGTGAAATACTAACCCCTATATCAAGTTTAGTTTTTGCAGATTTTAATGGATGCCTACAATATGTTATTATATTGCTTTGAAGGAATGCTAAATCCAAATGAACACCATGATTTGTGTTTTTTACTTTATTTCAAATAACTACCAAGTTGTGATATTTTTGTAATTACTAGATTTTGAAGGTAAAATTTTAAAGAGATAAAAGAGGGAGGGAAGTTAAGAAAAAAATTGAGTTCAAGTAGAAATACACATAATTAAAAAATGGAGAAAATTTTTGGAGTGAGAAAAAGCAAGTGGGTGGATGTTGAGATTTGGCCACTTCCAAACAAACACTTTGAGGGAGAAAAGTGGAACAAAGCTGAAGATAAAAGGATGTAAGGTGTCCATATAATATCAAACCATGTTGATGTGGAGGAAAGGGAGGAGTGGTGACAATAACACCCAATCAAAGGAAATGATAATTGGAAAGGGAAAGTATGGGAGAATGAAGAATGGAAGTATGTTTATCAAAGGAAAGAAAATAAAGGCTAGAGAAGAGAGGACAAGGGAAAGGAACCTATAGGAAGAAGGATGATAGATTTGAAGGAAAATACAAACCAATGAAGGAATGGTTATGGTTGGTAGCAACAAGAAAGAAGAGGGGCAAGAGAGTAGTGGGCATGTAGAGACTTGCCTTGGATATTTTGAGAGAATTAGGAAAAAAAATGGGTACATATATGGAAGTAGATAAAAACCTAGAGGATCATGATTATGGGATGTATGATTGAATTTATGTAAGCATAAAAAATATTCATGCATTACTAGAGGTTCTAGACATAGTGACAAAGTGGGGCATGTAAAGGTAGAAAGTGGAAAGGGGAGACTAGATTAAAATATGCCTAGAATGCAAGTCAAGAGAGCACCAGAAAGGAGAATGCATAAAGGAAAAGGAAAAGGAGGATCAAATAGGAAATTTGGAAAATTTTGGAAAAAACCCTTGTACATCCAAGGATGGAATGGAAGGTATAAGTAATAAGGATGAGGGAAGTACCACAAAGGAAATGAAAGCAAATTTAACTAGGAATGGGGAAGATGACCCCCTAGGAGATGAGGTTAAGAATATCAGGTAAGAGGAAACACCAACCCGTGTGGTTGACTCACGTCCCAATCAAATAGAATTAGTTGAAAGGGAGAATTGTGACAAAGAGTTGGAAAAGCTAATTGAAAAGGGTTTCAGCCTCGTAGAGGCACTAGAGTTAGATATAAATAATAAACAAGAGGGGGTGAAGGAGAAAGAAGATGGGGAAATATCAAAGTCATAATAAAAAGTAGTGAGTGAATTTGAGGAAGATGAGGAGGATATAACAAAAAAAGAATGATTGAATAGTCAAAATAAAAGTTGAAGAAACCCAAATTGGGTGAGAAAAGGAAAAGGGGTAGGAAATCATGGAAAATTTATGCTAGAGATTGCAAGTAGTGCCAAGGGGCAAATGAAACACAGATCAGGGAAGGTTGTGTCTCTTCTTAGCTCACCAGAGGCTCCTAACATGGAATGCTAGGGGAATTAACCTAACAAAAGGCATTTGGTCAAGCACCAAATTGACCAAGAAAATATAAAAAAATTGCAATGCTATAGGAAACCAAGTTAAAAAAGGAGGTATGAAAATTAATGGAGAATTGGAGAAAATAGAGAGGATGTTTTTTGGAAGAAAGGGAGGAATTCTATAACTCTAAAAAAAGTCAAGTGGAACCAATTATATAATATCAATGCTAGTAGATCTTAAAAGTAAAATAGGGGTCGATAGAGGAAGAATTATTTTTTATCAATGTATATTGGCTAGTTAAAACAACAATAAAAAATATCTATGGGAGTGATTGAAAAAATTCATCTAAAATTTGAAGGGGAAGAGAGTGGTAGTGGTAGGTGATATCAATGCTACATTATCAAATACAAAGAAGCGAGGTGGATTAATGAGTAGGACTCAAGTGTAGAGGGAGTTTATGAACTTTGTGGATAATAACTTGTAGAACATAGCACAAAGGAATAGAGTTTTCACTTGAACCAATAGAAGGGTATTTACAAGCATTGTAGAAAGGATGGATTGATTCTTTCTAGTAGGAATATGGGATGATATTTGGTCGATGATGAAATAAAAAAAATTGCATCTTTTTGGATCTGACCACATGCTAGTGGAGCTCATTTCCACCCTTGATAAGGTACCACTAAGATTTTCTTTCAAATTTGAAAATATGTAGCTTAGGGAGAAGAGGATACAAAATAAAGTAAAATTCCAGAGGTAAGATCTAGATTGTAGAGGTTCCCAAGAGTATAATCTATCAAGGAAATTAGTTTTTGTGAAAACACAATTGAAGGAATGGAACAAATCAACTTTCAAGAACATATTTTCAAAAAAGGAGAAAATAGAGGAATTTATAAGGGAAGTAAGTGGAAAGATGGTGGAGGATGGAATGACCATAGAGGAATATGATCAAGAAAAAAATATTCTAAACCAATATACATAAATTCTAGTAGGGGAAGAGATATACTAGAAGTAGTAGTCTAGGGAAACATGACTAAAGGAAGGATATAGAAACACTAATTTTTTTCATAATACCACAAAGGACAGGAGAAGTCAAAATTAGATCAAAAAAATAAAGAGGGTAGATGGCATGACACTCACAAAATATAGTGAAATTGGTGAAGAAGAGGAGCACTATTTTGAACAACTATTTAATAAAGATCCAATACTAGTGGACAAAGAAAGAGCAATTTTTCTAGATTGTATCCCAAAACTTGTAACTAAGGAGAACAACAAGGAAATTTTTAAGGTAGTATCATTGGAAGAGGAAAATAAAGTGACTCTCACTTGGGAAGGATAAGACCCCAAGCCTGAATGGTTTCCCGAGAACTTTCTTCCAAACCATTTAGTATAATAGGAGATGATCTCACAATGGAGATTGAGGAATCAAGGAAAAGGAAGACAATATTAAAATATTTGAATAACAACTTTTGGGCATTGATCCCAAAGAAACAAAAAATGGAAAGGTCAGATGCATTTAGACCAATATACCTATGCAATACCACTTACAAAGTGGTGTCAAAGGTGATAGAAAATAGACTAAATTTGATTTTGGAAAATCTAATTTTGAAATAAAAAATTGACTTCATGCTAGATAGATCAATATTTGAGGGAATTATAACTATACATGAAGCAATACACATAATGGAGAAGGAAAAGCTAGAAAGAATGATAGTACAATTGGATATTGAAAAAGCATATGATTAGGTGGATAGATTTTTTGTGATGAAAGTTTTAGAGAGATTTGGTTTCTAGAGGGAGTGGTTGCAATGGGTACAAAGATGCATATCAAGCTCTAGATTCTTTTTATTATTCAATGGAAAACCTAATAGTTTCTTCCAATAAAGGAATGATCTAAGAAAAGGAGATCCTTTATCCCCAACTCTATTTATTCTTATGTCTAAAGCTTTGGGAAGAATCATCATTGTTGTTCCTAGAAGATGGAAAGGCATTAGGGTTACTAAAAATATGGAGCCAATCACACACCAAAATTTTGTAGATGATACCATGTTGTTTGGGGAGGCATGTAGAAGGGAGGAAATGACAATAAAGAAGGTGTTGGAAAATTAGTGTCAAACTAGTCAAAAAGTGAACTTGAAGAAATCTGATATCTTCTTCTCCAATACAAATATGAGGAAACAAAGAGAAATAGAAAGAATCATAACATAAAATTTTCCAAATTCCTAGGGAATTTTTTGGTTCTACTTCTCTTTTTTTGGATAAATAATTATAATCCATGGGATGATATGATAAATAAATTTAGAAGAAAAGAAAACTTGTGGAAGGGAAAGTGGTTAACTGGGGTAGGGAATATCTTCATGCTACCAACAGTCTTGGCAGAAATCCAAAACTCTAGAATGTCATCCATGAAGATACCAAAGAAGGTATATAAAGTGTTGGACCAAACAATGTGGTATTTATTCTGGAATGGAAGTAAGGAGAAAAAGAAGATTCTTCTTATAGCATGAAATAGATTATACCAAAATAAAATTAGTAGTGGGGTTGGCCTAAGGAAGTTTTTGAATATGAACATGGCCTTGGGCATCAAGTTAGTGTGGAATATGTATAGAAAAGAGAAAAAAATGGGCAAGGGTTATTTAAAAGAAATACTTTGATTCTCCATGCCCAACTAGGATATTATCAATGGTGGATCTATTAGTGGGTTCGTTAAGTTGTAACATCATTATGTCACATTGTAGAAGTATTATAAGAAGACATGTTTCATGGAATATTAAGAATGGGAAAAGAGAATCCTTCTGGGAGGACTACTAGAATGGGCATGAAGCAATAGAGAATGAGCAACAATAGCAAGAATTAAGGGAAAGTTCAATTGAATAGTGGGGGTCAAAAGTGGAAGTCTATATGGAGAAGGTTGTTATTAATGGTGTAGAGGAATGGAAGTGGGAATCACTACAAAATCATAATTATCCTAAGGATCAAAAAGATAGTTTGATGCAAATACTTAAGGATGGACCAATTTGGCTATTGGAGGAAGAAGATGATATTATCTGGTGTGGTGGGAAATTTGGAAAGTATCTTTTGAAGCTAGGATATAAGATTTAATATGTGAGCATAAGAAAAGATGATTAGACACTTCACCTAATGTGGGATAATAATTTTTTTCTAAATTCATGGCTTTTTATGTGGGTTTCCTTGTAGAATCATATCCTGAGAAGGGATAGATTGATGAAGCTTAGTTTCGCTAGCCCTAATAGGTGTTGCATGTGCAAAGAGGATGAGAAAATAGTGTATCATCTATTGTTGGGTTGTAAAATGGCCAAACTTTGTTGGAGATCACCCATATATAGGTTGGGGTGGTGAAGTTCATTCTCAATCAACCTAAGAACTTTATTCAATATCTAGCCCACTATCAACAAAGGGAAATTTTTTAGTAGACTTTGGTTTTGTGCCCCATCAATAGCTATATAGGAGCTCTAGAAAGAATGAAACTAAAGGATGTTCCAAGTTAGAGAGATGAGAAAGGAAGAACTATGGGAGAAAATTGAAGCAAGCATATCAAAAACCATAAACAATATTGCTTGCCATCAAAGCATACAAAATAATAAATAAATAACTTGGGAAGAAATTATGAAAAAGTAATAGGTGTCACTATGCATTTCCCCTGTTTATGGGGTTTTTAGTGGGGAAAAGGTAGGGTTTACCACCATGAGTGAACAAGATGATAAAACACTAAATATTTTCCTTACTAAAACACTCAATTATGTATATGATAAGATGCAAATAACAATTAAAAGAGATACCTAACTATTATAGCAACTGTGAAGGAAGTTTTTAGAGCATAAAAAATTGTGTAACTTTTTAAAAACTTGTTTTTAAGCTATAGAGGACTCATTCGCCTTCAATGGTGAATGGGTCCCTATTAGGGTTTCTTAAACTAAGATTAAGGTTTTGTTCCTTGATTTACGCACTCTCAAAATCCCATTTATCAGCTTCTGGAAGTATGTAGATAATTTTCTAGCTTTAAATATTTGATTTTTCACTTTAGATAACAACTTTTGCAACTTGACGACTTTGAGAATTTTACTCCAAACCTGCTCCACTTGATCTTCAACCTATAAATCTACAATTAGACATTCAAGGGAAGAATTTTTTTTTTTTAGTGAATGGGGTCTTCCTTAGTAAAACCCCTTGTAGGTAATTAAACCAAATGATGAAATAAAGGAAATGAAGAATGGAACATGAAATGTGCAATTGATGTCACCTTGGATGATGTCTTGTGAAACAAATCAACAAACTATCATGTAGTGGCCATGAAGAATGTAGATCTTGATCCTTGTATAAGATGTGAACAATGCTTGCAAGTAGATCCTTAATGCTACACTCACTTTATTAGCTCAACAACATACGTGAATAAATTAAACCCTTTTCATGATGAAATGATCATGAATTTCTGCAATAAACTCTTGAAATGCCTTGAAAATACTGTTGAAATGCTCTTGTGAACTCCAATTTTCTATAATGTATGAGTGCTTGAAAGTATAGGATTAAAATATGTGAATTAACCCCTTATTTATACTAAATTAGGAGATTAACCACAAAATTCAAACAATTAAGGCTAACACAAGATCTAGAAGTAAAATTTATTAAATTCCTACCAAAATTAAATTTGAAAAGGGAGTCCTCATTAAGGGAAGACCCATTTTCCACCTAGGGTGAATGGGTCTTGGCTCAGTTTTCTAGGACCTAACCCTAAGGGATGGAAAGAGCATTAAAAACTCATTTAGAATCAACTTATAGAGGGGGGCCTATCAAAGGAGGACCCATTCACCACCTAGGGTGAATGGATCTTGGCACCATTTTCCAAGACCTATTTTTTCCAAATTAAATGTTTTATTATTTAAATTATGGGTGTTGGGATAGATCTTTGAGAGGTGTCATAAATAAGGTTTATATTTGAATTAAAGGGGTTAATTAATTCCAATTAACCAAAATTAATTAAGACCACCCTAGATAAATCTAAAAGTGTTTTACAACACTTTACAACACTTAAATAAGGTACAAATTTAAATATATTTTATTAAGATGGGGCCCATTAAGCTTAATTAAGTAAATAAATCCTAGAAAAGTGTGCAAGTGTGTTACAACACTTCACAACACCTTTGCAAAGGATCAATTAAAGCATTTTTTACTCAAATAAATGCCTTAGAATGATGTGAATGTGTACAAAACATTATAGAACTACTCCAAGACACCATTAATTCAGTTTTAATGTCAATTATCAAACCAGGGAAAAATGCTACTTTTTCCATTACTACATTTTTCCCCTACTTTAGTGAGAGGATGAACCTATTTCAAACTCACACTAAAGTAGAAATCAAATAAACTTAAGCATGCAATAATAACAAAGATACATAATCATACCCTATCAAAGGCCAAGAATTTTTTTTTAAAAATGAAGGATCAAGCACAACTATTCCAATGCAATGTGGAATGAGGTTGTTTGTCCATAACATACACTGCTCACTCTGAGATAGTGGGACCTTAGTCTATCCACTAGGTGAGTTATCCCAATGAAGTGGTAAATGAGAGAATCATATTAGCCTCTAATACCATACCAAAGTTATCCTCCTGAAAACTTCGATAAGGCACCACAATGTAATGCTTTTGTAAATTCTTTTGTTATGTAAAATTTTGTTAAATGGGATTTTGCTTTGTTCATGTAAAGGTCTTCTTCTTAGGGAGCATTGTTCCTAATGTCTCCAAAAGAGGACAAGTCAAAATTTTCAGATCATCACCCATGGGATGCCTCATTCACATCATGCCATGATAGTAGATCTTACACTCTTGGATGGAATCAAACCCAATGACACCACTAAAAAGAGGACACATCACAAGAAAAGAGAAAATCATGCCATGAAATTTTTCTAAAATATGTTATCAATGTATGTCCCCACTTTAAAGTAGTTTCCAAACCATAAATGTGAGCAATTGCTTTAAAGTAGTCAATGTTTTATCTTAAGACATGAGAGCTTTCCTTGGAAAACCCTATTCCAAGTCATATGTTCTAAAGTATGTTGCATCATGAAATAGGAAGGAAGGGTTTCCCTCACAAATACATAAGGGATCTATGGATTTGGGGTCATTATTTCTTTGCTACAATATTTTAATAGAGCATGGAACTTTCATCATTCCGCGAATGACACAAAGAGAGCAAAAACAAAGTAAAATACTTTCAAGTCAACATGGAAGAGACCTACATGTCTCGATGCCTTTCATCATCCCCAAAATGAAAGCACAAGAAAAATGAAAAATATAAAGAAAAATATTTTGGGTCAACATGGAAGATACGTTAATGTCTGTATGCCTTGCATCATCCCTAAAAGGAAAACACAAGAAAAATGAAAAAGAAAGCTTACTACATAGAGAAGAATGAAGGTACATATAGAAGAATGCAAAAAAGAGAGAGGATACATCAAAAAAAATTCCATGGGGGATCACATTACGCACATGCAATCACATAAAGAAAAACATGAAAAATAAAAAGACAATTAAGGCATAGATGAGTCATCCTAAAGTAGGTTGTCCACCTCCCAGTCTCGGTTGGTATAAATGGAAGGCGAGCAACTAGCCAAAGGAGCAACATCAAGTTCTGAACTAGGACATGCACCAAGTTCAACACTCTTTGTAGGAGATTTTTCATATAATCTCATAGAAGAAGAAAACAATGTATTCAACTCATCATGCACTTGTTCATCAATCTTTGCAATATCAATGTCATCATCTAAGTTAGTCAAAATAAGAGGTTGAATAACAATGTACATACAATTTTCTTGTTTATGTTGTGGTGAGGGTTGAGATTCATCATGCATTGCTTTAGGTACATTTGGATTTTTATTTTCTATTTTTCTATTGTTTTCTTGAGTTTTTAATCTATGAGAAATAACATGACATCCTTGTCTATGCTCTCTAGTAATTCAATTTATTTTTATTCTATTGTCCATTTTCCTTTGTGTAAGAGTGGGTTTGTCAATCATAGGTTCCTTCTCTTCCTTGGGAGGAATAGAAGAAATAGCAGTAGGTTGCTCAACCTCTTTCTCTTTGAATTTGTGAACTTGTTTGACTCTAAGAGAGACAAGGGATCTCTTGTGTTATCTTGTGGTCTCTTGTAGGAAATGGCAGGAGGTTTATCTAAAGGTTGTTCTTGTATGTTCAAAAGTACTTTTCATTCAATCATTATTTTGTCAAGGATAGTTGGTTTGATCATAGGTTGAGGCATATTGTGAAGGTATAGCTATACTATTTTCTTGGCCTTGAATTTTTTATATGATTTGAAAAATAAATCTTCATGAGGCTTGATAGCTTCCAAAGGCTTGAGCCAAAAGTAATCTAGTGAAAATTTCCCTTTTGTTGAGGAAAGATTAAATCTGCTATGATACCAAGTGAAGATATCATTTCCAAATGGAAAATTTAGACATTTATGCACAACCAAATGGAAAAAATTCATGGAGAAAATCCATGGATAGTGTAGCTTCACACAAAATTGGTTTGATTGTGGAATGATGGAAAATGAGATAGTTAATGTTTTTAGTCCCACCTTTAAAGGGAAATCTATCAAGCCTATATTAGGGTAAGAAAATCCATTATGCATCTTGATCCATGCTTTTGGTTTATAATATGTATATTGATATAGTTCATGCACATATAAGAATTATTTTATGATCAAATTCTCTCCACATACGGGATCAATCAATATCCCTTTAGTGGGCTTGTCATTGATTCATCCAACTATGTAAAGAGGACCATCAGGTGCATGTTTAAATGTGTCTGTGATAGGGAAAAAATACTTATTAGAAAATGAACAGCAAGAAAAAGAGTGCAAATAACAACTAAAAACACCCTACACCTCAAGATTAGCCTAAAGATTAACTAAACTAAGCAAAATGAAATAATTCACCTTGTTGAGTTGTCCCTTTGGTTGGCCCTTCAATCTTCAATATTGTATGATCCTTTGATGGCAAGGGATGTGAGCTATAAGATGAGATGAGGATGGGAAAACAAGTAAAAATGGGTGCAAGTGTGCAAATTTGGCTAAGTATGGCTCAAGGAAATTTTTTTCAAGAGTTTGGCTAGCATGAATGATCTCCCTTCAAAATGAGAGAAAAGAGGGGGTATTTATAGAGAATTTTGCATTCTCTAGGGCAATGGATGGTTGATATTGAGCCACCAAGATCAAGATGTAGGGCTAAGGTGAGTTGAGAACTCACAAGTCCTCACATCTCGACATGTGGCATGTGAAGTGGCTTGAAAAAGATGATATGTACATGAGGTGGAAAGAGAGTACATTACATGGAGGTAGTACATATTACCTTGGGATTGGACAAGATCTCCTCATAAAGGAGGTCCTTGTCCCCATGTGGGTGAGAGGGCATGTTAGGAATTAAAAATTCCTCAAATATCCACATGGGGATGAGAAAAGGAATTTTAAATTCCAAGGAATGCATAGGGGGATTAAATGTGAATTAAAAATTCACATGGAGAATGGAGTGCCTTCTCCAAAAAGAAAAAAACATTTAATAGGGTTGACTTAGGACACATGACATGGAGATTAGGTTGACCTAATTAAGTGATTAAGGTTGTGCAAGTATCTGATTAGAAAAATTAATGCAATATTAGAAGAGGGTTAGATTTCAGATGTGACTTGATGTGACAAGTCAAAGATCACATGGAGAAGAGAAAAAGGAATTTAATATTCTTTGGAAGGATAAAAAGAATTAAAAATTCCTTGAGAGGTTTATTAGGCTAGTTAATGAAGGATTAGAGGAGGGTTAGGTGGCCAAGAGAGATTAGAGGCCAAATTGAAAAATTTGGAGGATGTGAC
>VDFB02117262.1:0-47324 GCA_007258455.2 Sequoia sempervirens | reverse complement strand
GGTCTCGAGCTCCCTTTCGTTGACAGTTTGCAAAATGAAGTTTCAAGCGGCCGTTTGACTGCGCCCTTCGGACCCTCGGACCCCAGACCTCTCGCCGCTGTCCGGGATTTGAATCCACCAACCCTCCTGTTGTTCATATGGGCATTAAATGAGGGTGTTAAATGCATATTGGGGTATAAATATCTGGCTTGATTTGTCATTTTCATTTGTCAGGTTTGCCAGAGGAGTTCAAAGTGCATTCAAGAAGTTCAGTGCATCCGTTGCTCGCCGCCCTTGCGTCTGTGATCATCATTTGGCCGTGCTTAGTGGATTTTCCAACTTCCCTCATCGGACCTCCGAGGTAGCTTCGTCGTCCGTTCATCCGAGAGGTGTTATTTTATGATTTTGCGCCTAAAATGATGAATAAACATGGGCTAAAGTGCATTAACTTGATAAAACATGACGAAACCTACAAAACCCATGTCTTCAAATTTTGAAAAAACCTCCAAATCATCTCCTAAGATCAAACCGGAGTTGGCCCTCGCCGCTGCCGTTCTTCGCACAGGGCATTCGCGCCCTCTGGGCCCGTGCCCTCCTGTCGCCGTTGGAAACTTAGTGAATAAACAAACTTTTTTCAAACGGCAGAATCCTCTGTCGGGCCCGCGACCCCCGGTTTCTGTCGATAGATCATCGTCAAAACTTATCAAACTAAGCGACTTGAAATTTGGCCTCCGTCTAAGCTTCCCGGGCCCGCACCCTCATACTTCCTTGTCCGGGATTTCACGAAGTTTCTGCCGTTCCAAACGGTGAGGAGAACCTGTCCACCTGAGCTTTGTGGCCCGCCTTGCCTTTCGTTGTTCGGAGTTAAACCCAAATGCACAGAGCAAACATGTCCCCGGGTCTCGGTCCGCGGACTTCCGTGGCGACTTCGCCCCTTCGAAGCAGTTGTCTGGCGACGTCTTCCTGCCTCCCGGGTCCCGACCACCCTTTTGTTACGAAAACCAATGAACGATGAGCATTGACATCTTTTCCCTCACCGAGTCCCGTCCACCGGGATTTCGTCTCGTGTCAGCCGACGAAAAGGGAAAAACATGCCCGCCTTCTCGACCTTCGGGGTCCACTCTCCCAATTGCCGAGAAAAACTTCACAAAGAAAATCTAATGGCCAAGCTGAATGCCGGGTCCGGTCCACTGGGCCGCTCCCTCCGGACTTCCGTGTCCGAGATTCCGTGAAGTTTTTGCCGTTCGAAACGGCGAGGAGAACCTATCCACTTGAGCTCCGTGGCCCGCCTTGCTTTTTGTCGTTCGGAGTTAAACCCAAATCACTGACGACTTTCCGCCCCTTCAAGCCCAAATGCTTTAAGATTTAAGGGTCACAATCGGCCGTCCTTTGACCTCCCTGGTCCCTGACCCCGAAACTCCGTTTCTTCCTAGCCGTTTCAAATAGCGAAGCCCTAACAACTTTTCGGCCTTCAATCTTTGGGAGCTCCAAAATTGATAAAAATAACCTCAAATTTGAAAACCAACCTCGACCCACGTGCTCAAATTCGACCCTCTTTGACACGAGCCTTTCAAACCATCAAAATATGAAGACGGAAGAAATCACCCGGATTGCCCTACCTCGTTTTCCATTGAAAAAACAACATTCTTGCCTGGGAAATCCGGCCCCCTGGGCCTGGGTTGTCCAAAATCCCTCGAGAAAATGACTAACGACATTTGGAAGTAAAAGTTTGATTTTATGAATGATAAATTGTCTAATTGGATTTCGTCTGCGGGATTTCAACTAATGTTAATGCTTCGTAGTTGGTTGTACTCATTATGTCTCTGTTTGCAGGATATATGGAATTGGGTGCAAGACCCTCGGGGGTGGCTACAGAAAAAGACAAAGGAAAGAAAGCGGGCAAGACTTCTCGTGGAAGAGAGGATAAAGACCAAATGAAGTACCAGTTCCCGGGTGAGCTTCTGTATTCAAAAATCATCACCGACTGGAAGGAAATCACAGATACCAATATCGACCACGTCGATATTGATGAATTTAAGCAAAGGGTCAGAGTCCACCCGAAAACCGACAATGCCAGATTGATTAGACAAAGCGGTATTGCCAAAGCTGCAGGCTTCCCTCCGTCCCTCATTGCCCCCAAATTGGTCATGGCTTGCCGGCAGGCCTATCAACCATAGACGCGAACCATTGTTGATAGGGATGGAAATATTCTTGCTGACATGTCGGGTAAGGCAATTACGAAGACCTTTCACATCCCCACCTTTGAGGAGATGGAGGTGCCTACCATCGAAGAATGTAAAGCAACATGGGACAAGAACTCGATGGGCTGCAAGAAGCTAATAAATTAGTATTGGCTCAAGGAGAAAAGGGGCAGTGCTGCAAAGGTTCCTCAGGAACTTTTCTGCAGTGACTTCCATGAAGACTACCATGACTTGGTAACTATGTTGAGCAGAGTGATGGGCCTCCCCACCACTGCCTTTTTTCAGGCGTGGATGGTATATTTCGTAGAACAGACCCTCCGTGGGGATGAAGATGTCACTACAAAGGCCTCGTTCTACTGGGGAGACATCATAAGCGACTGCTTTCACGAGCTGTTCATGAATGTAAAAAAGACTTCCAAATTCTACACGACCTCCTATCTAGTATACTGATTGGCCGAGCAGAGGCAATACAGTGGATTGTTCGTGGCACCTGATGAGGAACCAAGTCGAGCATTAAAGGTCTATGACAGATACCTCCAACTCCAGTTCAAAAATTTCAAGAAAGAATATTGCAGGGTGAACGACGCCTTCATTGGCCACATCACCAGATTGCTCGGAGGAGATTTTGAGAGGAGGGTCTCTCACAGTGCTCGGGCGTTCTTGAAGCAATATGCCTTCCTATTCATACAATACCCCAAGTTTACATATATTTGTGCCCAGGATTTCACAGAAAGGCCGAATAAGTTGCCCCAGTACCCCAACGGCTGGATTATACTGTTAGAGCTTTCCCGGCAGCTGCAGTATATACATTCAGTCCTCGGCGGAAAACACTTAGTAGGGATCCCTTATCCCTTAGCTTTTGGCCGGGGGATGTACAAATTGCAAACTTCCCAGTGTGCTGGGAATTTTGAGAAGGAATTGGCAAAGTATCACTTCCGCCTACACACTGCTCACCCATGGATGGACCCATATGGACATGTAAGAAAGGCACTAGGACCAGGGTTTGCCCATTTGCATCATGTTGAAGATTTTTGGGCAGATTCTCAAGACGACAAGGAGGTGCGTGCAAGGCATTACATGCGGATGACCGCATACTTCATAAGTAGGGTGCAACTATTTCCCATTCCGGATCAAGTCGAAGAAGATGAAAGCACCGTAATGGACCCCAGATACAACACAATCGCTAACCTGCTGCTGCCAATGATAGACTGGGATGAACAAGAGGTCGATGACCTCGATATTATCACTAAGCCAATTCAGGCTTGTACCAAAGAATGGGTTGATGGGCAAGTAGCCTGATTGAAGCAACAAGGGGTTATTCTAACATATGAAGGGCTCAAGAGTGAGCCTAGTGCTACGGAGGATGTTATTGCCACAACTTCAACAGGAGGAACATCTAAATCTCCTCCACTCACAAGATCAAAGAAGACGAAAGGGACTGAGGTAGAGCAATCGCCAGATCCCAAGGTTTATTCATGAAAGGTTCAGGAGGTTCACCCTCTAAGAAACCCAAACGGACGGGAGGTGTGACATAGCAACCAACCATTCAAGAGGGTCCCCTTCAAGAGGGTGAGGAAGGGAAGGCAGATCAACCAATGCCTTCTCCGGCTCTCCCTGTTTCCACTGCCCTTCCATCTGTTTCCTAGGCCATGGTTGCCGCATCCTCGCCTGCGGTAGACATCTCGGTCCATCTCACCTCCTCTCCTCCGGTTGGGCCCATAATAATAGTTGACTCCTCCTCTGCTGCAACTTCTTCGCTTTCCTCCGCCGCCATGTCACCTATTACATCGCTTCCATTGGCAACAACAATACCAATGCCCGCACTCAGTTTGTCGGAGGCTTTCTTGAGGCATATGTAGAACGTCCCCTTCGAGATTTCTCAAATCTTTTTGGATCCCACCATCGAAGCTGCTGTAGTGCAGGTCCTCGCCAGTGCTACACCCTCGCAACCTCCGATGGGACCACTAGCAATGGAGGCCACGATGCTATCTCAGAAGAATGGGAGAAGCGGGAGAAAGAAGCTTCGAAAGCGGCAGAGGAGGAAACCAATGGTTACCACAAACACCCAGAGTATGAACACTGGTAAATTGACAGGGTGTTCCGAGAAGAAGAAGAAACAGGGTCTTCCGAAAGTGGAGACGAAGAAGAAGACGCCGGTGGCAAGGTTATTACATTTGATGATGATTTCGAGGAGGAAATGGCCCGACAATTAAAAGATGATAAAGAAGAAGGGCAAGAAGGTGACAGGGCAGAAAATGTGGAACTCCCTACAGGGGAACAGTAGGAGGATGTGACATCTCCTCATAGAGAAGAAGAAAATGTATAAGAAGACAAGCCCGAGGGTGAGGCTCA
The DNA here is from genome assembly GCA_007258455.2 of Sequoia sempervirens. Classification (NCBI taxonomy): domain Eukaryota; kingdom Viridiplantae; phylum Streptophyta; class Pinopsida; order Cupressales; family Cupressaceae; genus Sequoia; species Sequoia sempervirens. The sequence goes on along the minus strand of VDFB02117262.1, from coordinate 42,792 downwards.
AGAGGGCAAAAGCCTCGAAATTGGACAGCCCGAGGAGCATGTGCACAAGGATGAACAAATTGATGAAAGGAAAGGGAAAGAAATTGAGAAAGAAGAAAGTCCCTGGGAGGGATTGCCTACTAAGCCTCCCATAAAACGCCTTGTGTTCGTCCAAGAGTTCGATGAGGAAGAAGGAGACAACACTAAAATGGAAGAAAGGGCTCCCACAGGTGAACAAATAGAAATCCTAACAAAGGAGGGCAAGGGTGATCGTGAATCGCCTAAAGAAAAATCTGCTATGCCCGAATGGCTGGAGAGGCAACTTGGAAAGAAGACTCTTGCCGCAAAAGATCCAAGAGCCAGACTATAGGCTATCTTAGCTCGAGTGCAAATCACAACCAGGAAGGACAAGAAGCCCAAAATTAGATCTAAGGTAACGATGGATGCTTCTGGGTCCCGAATTGTGCAAGTAGTGTAATGTCCCCAATTTAGCCCTACGCTCTTCATTTGGATTTAGCCTATTTCTGGAAACTCGTAGGCTAAACAGAAGCTCGAATCAGGGTTTCCAAACTTCTTGGAGGATGTTTTCGTCTTTTTGCGGAGTCTTCTTTTGGAATTGTTGAACTTGGATTGCGGATTCCTTCTGGGTTTTCTGAGAGCTTCGCGTTGGTGGTTTCAGTTCGGCATTCTGAGCAATTACATGAATTTACTATTTTTAGTAAATTCTATTTTTAGCAGTTGACTTGTTGACTCCTAATCAGTTGGCTCCACTTTGGCAGTCTGTTCAGACGGTATGGTTGAATTTGGCTTCTGATGCATTTCCATGGTGATATAAGATATTTTATATTATAATGTTATAATTTAACATTATAATTCCTTATTCTAGCATCATGAATTAATATTGTCTTTAAAAGGGGGACATTGAAGGGTATTTTCACATGGAGGAAATATTTTAATATTTCTAAAGCCAAATATTGCTCAAGGAGTTTGGACGCCAACTTTGGGTGAGCCAAATATTTTATTTAAAAAGTGAAATTTATCTTCTTAAGCAAGTACGCCATCCTGAGGGTGAAGACAAAAGACAAGTCAATGACCTAAAAGAATCTTTGAGGTGGCGCCCTTCTTGGAGGTTTCTAGAAAGCTCTTCTAAAGTTATAAATTGGAGCTCGGGGTCCTCATTTTGTTTATCTGATGAATTTGCAAAGTTATGCTGCCGGATTGGCTTTGGGATTGCTTCGAGGAATGTAAGCCTCCTAGCTTGGCTCTTCTTCTTGCTTGAAAGACAACAACTAGTTGAGAGGTTTAGTTGTAGTTGGTTTCCTTTCATTGTAGTTGGTTCTTCTCACATTCTGTAGTTGAGTTATTGTATTTTCTGTCAATTTTAGAGTTGCTGATTTGTATGGCTGTAGGTTGTTTTTACTCACAACTCAAGAAACAGAAATAATATTGTTCTGGGTACTGTTCCAATCTATTTTCCTATGTAGGGTGACCATATGTGCAAGTTTCCAGAATTTTATTTGAAGTCTATGAATTATCTAAAGTAAATCGCCCTTGCTTGCAGGCAATTTCAATTTGTAAGTGCTTTGGAAGTCGTGCAAAATAAATAGGGGTCTTTGTGAGAAGTTTTTGTGATCCATCTTCATTGTCATCATCATTAGAATGTTTTGCAACTGATTTCAAGTTAAATGAGCGAGTATTGAGAGAGATATGAGCATTTAAGTGAGTTCTGGAGTTTCTGTTTTCACCAGTTGCTGTTTTCACCATTCTTAACTGCAGATCTGTCATATCAGACTTAGTAAAATTATTAATAGGGCTGGGATTGTCTGTCTTAGTCATATTAATCGTTCTGGAGTAGCTCTACATTTCAGCAGTGTGATTATCACTCTAATCCATCGTGCTTGCAGGAGATATATTACATTGTAAGGCTGTTAGTAGTACTAACCAGCCAATATTCACATTTGTAAGCTCTTATTTATATTTCCTACATTTCGTGGAAGAGACTGATCCTTGCCCAGTCTATTGTCTTTCTTTATATCTCCGTCATATGGTAGCTCCCATTCCGTCTCGGGTTGGAAAGCACATTCTTGACGTCGAGTACTTCAGCATTCTTGCTTATTTCCCTTAATTGCATTGTAATTCTTAGCACTCCACCATATGGTCGCCTCCTTTGCATACTGGATTGGGTAGCACATGCTTGGTGTTGAGTTTGTTTCCAGTACTTGTAGTGTAGAGGATCCTCTGACCATATGATCGTCCTTCGCGGACACATTCTTGGTTAGAGTTACCTTCAGTTGCATTTTGTTTAAGGCACTGACGATCGTCTTGCCATATGACAGCCTCTCTCTTGTTGAGATTGAGTGCGCATTCTTGGCAACGAGTTATTTGTAATCTGCTGGTTTGAATTATCTAACCCTAACGGGTGCTCTATGCATTGTTGTGTACTTGGTAAAAATTAAAAAAAAATTTGGCTCGGAATATTTCAGTGGTATCAGAGCCAAGATCCTGCCATCCTGTGCCCATCAAAGTTCAGTTGACAGTTGAGTGATAGAGAAAACAGTTTCTTCACCAGAGGTCAGAACCGAGCTTAGATCAGTTTTCAGAAGTTTCAAAGATGTATCATCGTTTGTTCAGTAATCGTGAGAAGTCAGATTCGATTATGGCATTTGAGGAAGGAAATGTTAGTTTGGCCACAAGAGATTTCATTGAGTATGCCAAACAGTACAAAAGACAATGTGAATATGAGGCTGCCATACTCTGTGAGCAATATCAAAACATGCCAGATGTAGAAACCCTAGGTTTCCCCCTGTTACTGCTCTGGCTGATATTTCAAGTTTTTCTGACGTTTTTAGGTTTTTGAGATTTTTTTGTGTTTTTGAAGCAATAATGAGAAGGTACGATTTTGACAATAAATGCTAATAAATTCACTAAAAATCAAATATCTCTGGAAATGCAACAATAGCGATGCCAGTATACTTTATTCAACTTTTCTATGGATTACAATGATACCCAGATGAAAACAATGTATAAAAGAAGAATTTTTAATATTTTCAAAACCTGGTTTTTGCTGCTGCTGGGGTACAGAAATGTACGGCTGCAATTAATGAGTCCCTTTCCTTCAATTTGAAGATGCCAGATGATGCTCCTCTGATATGCGCCACTACTGGGATTGATAGGAAGCCAAATAAGAAGGCGTTTCACCCTCTGTGTAAAAGACGTCTCCAGAGAAGATGTACGGCCTGTCAGATCTGTACGGCCTGTCAGAAAACAGCCACTAGAAAGTACGGCCTTCACAAATACTGGTATTCAAGTCTCTGAAATGGTACGCCCTGGTTATTAGGTGATATCCGGATGCAAATAACTGATAATAACTGAAGATGTAATTTCCTCTGAAGCTCTGTAGTTTCCTCTGAATAAGAAAACCTCTGTAGGCAATAAATCGAGTGATATTGCACACTCTCTGAACTGCTTTCCGCTGGAGATGGCTCGTTCTCCAAGGAATCGAACGTGAAACCCTAAGTCTCAGGCTCAGACCAAAAATTGATCAATATCAAATTCAATAATCTCATAATGGGCTCAATTCCCAAGGCAAACCCTCAAATACACTGAAAAGTGCGATTCCCTTGAAAATAGGGTTTTAATGAAATATTCATATTTTAATATTTTCACTTTTCATAGTTCTCCACTGAATATTTAATTATTAAAAATATCAAACTGGCCCTCTTTGATGGCGCACCCCTCAAGGAATTCACTTAAGTTATAATATTAAATTATAACTTTATATTATAAATGTCAATTAATTAATATTAATAATCAATGACGATCAAGTATTAATATCTCCTGTTTCTTAACCCAATTACTGATCCGTCTGATGCTGACAGACTCTGGAGTGAATCCCGCCGCCGCCACAGCCAACTGCTAAAAATAGCTCCCCTGACCGCCCTATCCTCGAGAAGCATCCCCCCTGCCGAGGCTCGTCGTAGATGATAGCCAATCTCTCGCCCCCCGAGATGTCACCGAAGGGATGACACCGTGATGATTATAGGAACAATGTTTCATTTGATACCCATTTGAATTGTGTGGCGTTTCTCCGAAAAGTCGGAGATGGTGGACCACATCAGGAAAATGATAAAAAGGGAAGCAAAACAAGTTTTGGTTGAAGGATCAAAGAAGGAAGAAGATGAAGTGTCTATTTGTGAATTGCAGCCCACAAACAAGCATGTTGATGAAACTTTGTCAGTTGAAGAATGTGTGGAAGAGCCCCACAATACTTTCCGAGACTTGCATGTGATAGCAAGTGATGAAGATTCAGAACATAGCAGCAGTCTTGAATCCTAATTTGGATTCAGCCCATGGAGGTCCTGAGAGAAATGACTTCACAGAAAATTTTAGTAGTACTGTTGTGTGGGATGAGTTCGTTGAAGGAGTACAAGATGGAAAAAATGCTAGTGATGTCGTAGAACCAGCTTATGACCAAGACTGTAGTGATGATGTTGGTGATGACTCTACGGAGTTCATGCAAGATCATATTGAAGATTTGATGATGAAAGATTTTACTCTTGTTGCTGTCTCAACTTCCCAAGAAGTTCCACCTGAAGAAATCAGCGACATACTTTCTGATGATGGTTCCATAAAAGATAATGAAGGTGAAGTTTTGAAAACAACAAGCATCGAAGATTCTTCACTCCCTTTCGGTGGTGACATTGTCGGACTTGGGTTTGACCAACAAACCGAACCATTGGAGGAAAATGTTTTTGAAGATATCAGCTTAAGAGATTCAGGAGCTGACTTATTCATTGAGTTAATACTTCCAGTGAAGCATGAAAAACCTCTTCCTGTTGATCATCTCAGTCAACCCCTTGGCATTTGGGATCCAGGTGTGTTGGCATCAAGTTATGTTAAAGAACCTGTGTGGGATAAGTTTCCCTTTGATCCTGATGAAGAACAAGAACCAAATTGCATGGAAAACTATGAGGTAGCCCTTGGAGGAGAAGTTGTCTTTGAAGAAGAATATTATGTTGCTACAGAAACTTTCCGAACAGCGGACAATTATGATCCATTGATCAAGTTTGATGCTGCGATAATGTTTGACCAAGGAGACGTTAATGAAGAAGAAGAGCTAGAAGACCATATGGCTCTTGAAGATGTAGAGTTTGAAGGTGTTACTAAACACAAATCTGATTTTTCAATGCGTGAAGCTGATTGCAAGCACTGTGTTGAAGAATTTGTGAAGTATGATGCTTTTTATGACAATGAGCATTCTCCACTAGTCGATGGTGAAGTACAAGAATGTTGGAGCAGCATTGAGGGCAGCAAAGACAAGGGACAGGGGTCTGCTTTTCAGTTGCAGCCTATCAGCAGTTCACCATCTTTGCATTCTTATGAGTGGGAAAGACAATTCAAGGTGTCCGTTGACAAGGAAGTGCAAACTCTATCCTTGTTTGATCACACACTTAGCTTGGTTGAAGAGCTTTACTGGAAGGCCCAACTTGAAGTCCGAGTACATGTACTTGATTGAAGATCGTGATCACGGCATTGAAATTGCAAAGATGACCATTTGTGCTTCTCAAGATAGAGAGAGGAAGTTCGATGAACTTTCTTTGGAGCTTGAATCAACAAAGGCTACATTAGAAGAAACTCAAATGGCATTAATGGAGGTAGGAAATGAGTTTGCTGATTTCAAATTTTTCACGAAGCAAGAGAATGCACATAGAGCCGAAGAAATCAAGCAAGTAATTGGTGAGCTTGATAGTCTTTGAGAGGAGTTTGACCTAGAAGGTGTCACAATAAGGACTGAAGTTGCAAGTGCAGATTTGGATCAGCAAGATGGAAGGAATAACTTTCAAGTTTTTGACAATCCTGTCTTTGAAGAGGATGATGAGGAAAGTTATGATAATCCTCTCTATGAGATGGAGGATGAAACGGAGAATGAGACTAAGTATAGTTTCCAATGCTTAGATGCTTTGATATCACTCCATGAGGATGTGCCACGTTTGTTGGTTAGTAATGAATGCATAAGTGGGTTTGAGGATGGAGTCTCTACATGGGAAATGATGATTCGAGGAGATTTCAACATCTCCGACCCAAAGTGTTAACAAAGCAAGACTTGGTAGCTGCTGGTAACTTCATTACAGCAGCAAGGAGCAAAGATTTCAGTTTTGTTACTCATGAAATAGGGAATGAAAGATGGACCTGAACTTGGTGTTTGTATGCCTATCAATCCATCCCTTTGGTTGAATGATGTTTTGGCACTTATTAGACCATTGTTGGAGTTGGATTTGAGGTCATTTAATATTTCATGCTCCAATGTTGTTGAAACTTTCATGGATAGGCTTCAAGGGTTCACTAGAGGAGGCATCAATCTCTTCTGTATGCACTTGATCCTTACTGGCACTTGGGGATGCATTGAGATTACCTTGCTATGGGTTGAAAATCATTTTCGGTTGGGTATCCGTGCTTGGGATCCTCAATTTGGCTTGATAGAGCTTATTACATTTGGAAAGGACTATTGGAGGAATAAGGATCAAATTTCCAGATTTGTTGATGTTGTCCGTTTCTTTGTTTGCCACTTGATGGGTTCGTTTGTTCATCAACAAATGGATTGGAGAATAATTTTGAGTATGGGTTGGAGAAATAAACAGTTGGTTGCTTTTGGCAGTGATCCTCGGCTAAGACAAGGGCAGATTTTGAGACACGAGTTTGCTGATTGGAGGCAGACCAGCCACCTTACTTGTGGAGTTACTCTCGTTTGGGAGAGTTTTTCCATCACTACTTGTCAAAGAGGTGGTAGTTTTCAGTTGGACATTGCTCTAGTTTGTTTTCCTGCCACTTTGGAGGTGTCACCTTGTAGCTCGATGGTCATCTCACATGCTCACACTTGGGAATTTGAGTGGTGTTGTTTTCCTTCGTGTAGGACTCTAGTATCAGATTGCACTATGTTGATCCCAGCCTTGATCAGCAGCAATTATTTGTTCCTTCACACCTTTCCTACTCTCCAAATTCATCTTATGATGGTTTGTGATGGAAACTTTGACAGTTTACTCTCAGTGTTGGTTCAGGACAGCGGACTCTCACATGCTTTGGTTCACCATTCTGAGGCTCTTGGAGTGGGAATTGTAAGAGTTTTTAGTAATCTTCATGGTTGCATCAAAATAATGCAGGGGAGGCATAGTAGACTCATGTGGAGTCATGAGTTAGAGTTTGATGAACTCTTGCAAAGGATTGCTTCCCTCTTTGCAAGAAGTTTTGGAGAGGTCACATTTGCAATCATGGTTGTGTTAGATACCTTATGGAGGCATGTTGAGGATTACAATTTTGAGTTGAGTAGACTATCTTTTCCAATGCCTAGGTTTGTGATAGACAGTGGCATTGTTGATTTTGCTGACTCAGAGCATTTTGGCCATTATGGTTCCACTATTGTGATCAGAGTAGTGCAACATTAGCACGGTGGGTCCTCTTTCAGACGGGTATGGGACCCTGGGATTGTACTTGGTTTGGTTTGGTGCAGTTTTAGTTTTTCTAGAGTTGTGGTGGCATTGCTTGAGGACAAGCAATTTTGGGAAGGGCGGACTATAATGTCCCCAATTTAGCCCTATGCTCTTCATTTGGATTTTGCCTATTTTTGGAAACTCGTAGGCTAAACAGAAGCTCGAATCAGGGTTTCCAACCTTCTTGGAGGATGTTTTCGTCTTTTTTAGGAGTCTTCTTTTGGAATTGTTGAACTTGGATTGCGGATTCCTTCTTGGTTTTCTGAGAGTTTTGCGTTGGTGGTTTCAGTTCGGCATTCTGAGCAATTACATGAATTTACTATTTTTAGTAAATTCTATTTTTAGCAGTTGACTTGTTGACTCCTAATCAGTTGGCTCCACTTTGGCAGTCTGTTCAGACGGTATGGTTGAATTTGGCTTCTAATGCATTTCCATGGTGATATAAGATATTTTATATTATAATGTTATAATTTAACATCATAATTCTTTATTCTAGCATCATGAATTAATATTGTCTTTAAAAGGGGGACATTGAAGGGTATTTTCACATGGAGGAAATATTTTAATATTTCTAAAGCCAAATATTGCTCAAGGAGTTTGGACGCCAACTTTGGGTGAGCCAAATATTTTATTTAAAAAGTGAAATTTATCTTCTTAAGCAAGTACGCCATCCTGAGGGTGAAGACAAAAGACAAGTCAATGACCTAAAAGAATCTTTGAGGTGGCGCCCTTCTTGGAGGTTTCTAGAAAGCTCTTCTAAAGTTATAAATTGGAGCTCGGGGTCCTCATTTTGTTTATCTGATGAATTTGCAAAGTTATGCTGCCGGATTGGCTTTGGGATTGCTTCGAGGAATGTAATGCCTCCTAGCTTGGCTCTTCTTCTTGCTTGAAAGACAGCAACTAGTTGAGAGGTTTAGTTGTAGTTGGTTTCCTTTCATTGTAGTTGGTTCTTCTCACATTCTATAGTTGAGTTATTGTATTTTCTGTCAATTTTAGAGTTGCTGATTTGTATGGCTGTAGGTTGTTTTTACTCACAACTCAAGAAACAGAAATAATATTGTTCTGGGTACTGTTCCAATCTATTTTCCTATGTAGGGTGACCATATGTGCAAGTTTCCAGAATTTTATTTGAAGTCTATGAATTATCTAAAGTAAATCGCCCTTGCTTGCAGGCAATTTCACTTTGTAAGTGCTTTGGAAGTCGTGCATACTAAATAGGGGTGTTTGCGAGAAGTTTTTGTGATCCATCTTCATTGTCATCATCATTAGAATGTTTTGCAACTGATTTCAAGTTAAATGAGCGAGTATTGAGAGATATATGAGCATTTAAGTGAGTTCTGGAGGTTCTGTTTTCACCATTCTTAACTGCAGATCTGTCATATCAGACTTAGTAAAATTATTAATAGGGCTGGGATTGTTTGTCTTAGTCATATTAATCGTTCTGGAGTAGCTCTACATTTCAGCAGTGTGATTATCACTCTAATCCATCGTGCTTGTAGGAGATATATTACATTGTAAGGCTGTTACTAGTACAATAGTAACGAGACGCGGACGTGGCTCAGACACGGCAAGGGCGACTCGGCAACTCCGGACACGGATGCGGCGCAGACGCGGCAAAATGAAAAAAAAGTTGAAAAACCCTAGAAATTTAGAGATTTTTAAGGATTTAAAACTTGTTTGAAGCACCCTTTATTGAATACAACACAAATGAAAGCAAATTTGATCACATGCACAAGTATACAACGATTACGAAAGTATAAAGTACACAAATTGTAGTTGCGTTGCTGAAGGAAATAACATAGATATATAAAATTAGTCAAATGTATACAAAACTCATGGAATATGAAATCCATGACATCAAATGTTCCATACAAATATGAAATATGAAATATGACATCAAATCAAAATGTTCTATGACTCTATGCCCTATGGCATAGTGGAGCCAGCATCCTTCCTATGAAGGCGTCTAAAGGGCTTGGATGATGTTGCAGCTGCAGCCATAGTCTCTGCCTGTGTCTGACTCTCCATGCCACTCTCACCAACAGCATCTATGCCTCCTCGTGCTCTAGCCTCCTCCTCAGCCATGGCTACAACCTCGGCCTCTCTCTCTGCCTGGTCCACCCAATCAAGGTCCTCGTCACTAAAGACTGCATCTGTAGCCTCAGTGGTCCACTCGACTGTGGATCAACCTCGTCTAGATTGATCGGGGTTTTGTCATGGTCAAAAAGCTTCCTGTATCTGAGCCGGTTGTAATGAACATATACCAAGTCGTTCATCCTCTCCACTGTCAATCTATTGCGCTTCTTGGAGTGTATGTGCTCAAACATACTCCAATTGCGCTCACAACCAGATGAACTGCATGGCTGGCTCAATATACGAATGGCAATATTTTGCAGGTTCGGTGTATTAGAACCAAACATATTCCACCAGCTATTTGAGATGAGAAAAAGAAACAAAATCAATCTCATTTCAAGTTTCAAGTTCAAGTTCAACATTTAATAATAAATTATAATATAAAGAGATGAAAATTATGCCCTTAAATATATTTTTACCTAGTAGTAATGTTGTCCTATTATCTTTGCACATTTGACGTGCAAAGAAGGCTCCTTGTGCCTTAGTGAAAGCATCTATCTCCTGCACCACCTGTGTAGTAACAGCAGGGAACATCCGCTCCAATGTCGTGTAGAGCCCACTAAGAATTTCTCTATCTGCACGGAGATCATGGCGGAATTGGAAGGCCAGATTTAAGAAACATGCGGCTGTATGGATGGGCCTATGAAGTTGGTTTTGCCATCTCCTATCAATGATATCCCAAATGGGACGATACTTCTCCTCAACTCCACCATAGACTGATCTAATGGCCTCTTTGGCCCTATCCATGCCCTCATATATGTAGCCCATTGCGGGTTTCTTGTAGAAACCCTAGTTTCCACTATTTGCCGGATCTGACAGTTTTCTTTGTCTTTTCTGACGTTTTTGTTTTTTTGCTTGTTTTTGAGTTTTTGAGCAATAAATGAAAGGTAAGATTTTGCAATAAATAAAGAATAAATTCTAAGAAAATGATCTGACTCAGGAAATGATGTAATACTAATGCCAATGCGTTTATTTGTCCTCTGAGATGGTTACAACAAATATTCTATTACATGCAAAGTAAAAGGCAATGATTTTTGAAAACCTGATTTTTGATACAGCAATAAATATTCTGATGAAAATGGTACGGCTGCAACAAGTATGCCCTTCTCCCTCTGTTTGGTGATTGCAGATGACTCTAGATAAGTAGGCGCCTCAACTGCTGAAGGCAGAGATCAAAAATATAAGGCGACTTGCTCTCCTTAATAAATACGCCTCAAGCTGGATGGTACGGCCCTGGTACAAAAGTACGGCCTACTGTACTGAATCAACAATTAATGAATTTGTACTGCCTTCTCTGTAGCTCTCCAAATCTTTGAAATATGGGCGCCTTGATGGATAGAAGGTTTCCTGAATGAATTAAGATGCTGAAGCTCTGTAAATAAATAACCTCTGATGCTCTGTGATTCCTCCTGGATGAAGAAACCTCTGCTGCAATAAATCAAGTGTTATTTCACACCCTCTGAATTGCTTCCAGTGGAGATGGCTCGTTCCCCAAGGAATTCGAACTTGAAACCCTAAAGTCTCTTGCTCAGATCAAAGTTGATCAGTTCTCAAAATTCAATAATCTCATAATCGCTCAAAACCCAATGCAAATGCACTATATTGCTCAAAAGTGCGATTTCCTCAAGAATAGGGTTTATTAAAATATTTGGCTTTTAATTCTTTTATTATTTCAATAGTTTCAGCCAAAATTTAATAATAAAATAATTATCAATTTGGCCCCTTCTGATGATGGCGACCCCCTCAAATAGAATCACTTAAGTTATAATTTAATATTATAACTTTATATTATAATCATCAATAATTAATATATTTAATTAATACAATTAAATATTAATATCTCCCTCGTTATTCATCCGATGACTGATCCGTCTGAAACTGACGAACACTGAAGTGATCCTGAACACTGCCAAAGCCATACTGCTAAAAATAGTAGGGGTCCCACGCTGACTGCCAGGAACTGCTAAAAATAGCAACTTTTGCAAGAAGTCTCCGATCGAGCCCAAACGAAAGCCTATTGATCAAACTTTGCCAAACGAAGCTGAGCCGAGCTCCAAAATGACCCTCTATTCAGTCCATCAGCCTACGAGGGTCGTATGATAGGCTAATCTTACGAACTCTGATGCTCGCCAAAAAAAATGGGGACATGACAGTCCGCCCTCCCTGAAATTGCTTGTCCCCAAGCAATCTCCACTACAAAGAAACCCCTATCCTCGGGAGGCCCAAAAGAAAAACTGCGAAATGTCCCACACATCACGAACTGTCTCCCGTGGCATCAACAAAAACTCAACTGCGCAATCTATCCCTAGATCCCAAACCTAGAGTGGAAATCTATCGTGACTGTCATCCTCAGGCTGCCACTGCGCTCTACTGTCTCCATCTTCACCATGCTGAGAATAGTGAAGTAACCCAATGGGACCCATCAAATACTCGGTGCCAAAACTGTCGCCACCGGGATCCCAATACAATATGAATTTACATCCACCTGTCATGCAGAGATAAAAACTTCTAGAAGCATCTGCTACACCAAATCTCTCCCTGTCCTCTGCTAAACCCTCATGGATGTGATAACGGACCAAGCCATCATGCCAACTAACACCATAGTTGCCCCGTAACCATGTACCCGTATGAAAAATCTGCGACATAGAAGTATCAAGCCCTGTCAAATACATATCGGCATGATGGATAACTGACTGCTGTCCCTGCAAGTAATACCCCACAAACAACTGAGTCGAGTACTTGCAGCTGCTAATCCCATCTTGTGAAGATGGTAACTCTGCACACAGTAATGAATTACTCCCCTCGACTGCACCAAGAGAATCACCCTGTGCACAAGAAGTGTGCATCGAATACGAATCATGTACAGGTGGATCAAAGGAAAAACTATAAGCACTCCTCACCGTGTACACCCCATTAAACTCCTCTGTGAGCCTTGTTTGGAATCGCGATGCACTGGAACAATCCCAAACACTACGATCATCATAACCGAACCCATATCGAAATGCGATCGTCCAACTTTCGAAGAGTGGTTGTCATAGATCAAACCACCATCAAATTCAAATAATGGATTATTCACAAACTGCACAATCACTCCATACTGATCTGAATCATCCATCTCTGAATCGCTGGAATAATAAATTGAATTGTACTCTTGACTTGGCTCAACCAGCTGCCGATCATAGTCAACTGCATCGGATGAAATGATTAATTTGCTTCCAGGCGAGGGAAACAAATCAACATAAGTACTAATCTCCCAACTGGATGAGACTCTGAATATCTTCTGTGAAGATGGACAAGTGTCGAGGGTTGTTACACAACTCTCTAGTGAATCAACAACCATGTCACAGGAACTATCAATGATCTGCCTTGCATCACCTATCGTGGGACTAATCTCAAGAGAACCTGGTGCAACGCGTGGCTCACTGCAACTCTCCACCAATGCACTCATCCCCTCTGTATCAACTGCACCAGTGACCGTGATGGATGTAACCACATCCTCAACATATCCCTCACTGCTATGAACCATGGGTGTATGCTCCTCACCAACCGCTGCCATGGAAATCTGAACTATATCAAAAGATGGTGAAGATTGTGCCAAACTCAACGCCACGGTAAGCCTCTCAATCTGTAACTGTGACTCTTGAAGGGCCAACTGGGTGCTCTGCAATGATTCCATAGTCACCTCGGCTCATGAAGGTGAGCTCATCGATCACTCCTCCTTTCCTTCAATGCATCATAGCAAATGTAATCCCTCAGGAAGGAAATCTTTTGATCGCAAGTTTTAGATGGTTTTGTTTCCATCAATTCCAGTGCTTCTCCGGAAGTGCATATATGCGCAGGGAAAAAAGCCGCTATCATTAAAGCATCACGTCATGGGTACTCGATGGGTAACCATGGCGTGGCAAAATGCTCAAGGGTTGTGGCAATCATATTGTCATTCACTTGTAGTTGCCCAACCAAATGATGAAGATTTTGTAGCTTATGACCCCCATACAAGTTTTCCGGTTCGCAGTATGCACTATGATATGACGCTGATTCGTCATCACTCACCTCATGATAAGCGGCATCATGTGTGCTTTCATCCATGCACACCTCAACATCTAAGGTACTGCTGTTTTGTACCTCAAAGGATGGCTCAACTGATAAGGTAGAAGTTGCTGGTATGGCAGTATCTTCACACACTTCCACTCTCAAATTAACTGTACGCCCATCCGAAACACGATCCTGGGATTCCATATCAAAATATGAATCTTTTGGCTTGTTTTCAAAGGTCTGATCTGGAAAATCAGACTCACCATAACATGAATCCTCAACACGAAATGCATCACTAGTACCCAACTTTTGAGTCTCTTCATGTGATAACTCAATAAGATTACTTTGCATATGTGAAATCGCTGCTGACTCCTGCTCACGCGAAGTTTCATCATCGCTGTCATAAAAATCAGAGGTAGCCTCCATGGTAGAAACTTCTTGAGTCACCTCTTGCAAGGACGATGTAGGTAAATCATTACCCAAAACTGTGCTAGTGTTTTCTTGAATCAAATCAACACTTCTATCAAATTCATCACATAAATTTATGCTTTCTTCATAGGAATCTGAAGATACCAAATCATCTTGATGAAGAGTTGTATCATCCTTATGTGTAGATTCTCTATCCTTTTCAGGTGTAAACAACTCATGAGCTATAGTGAGATATTTCTTCCTTGCAAACTCTGTCTTATGGCAAAGACTCGGGTGCAAATCCATGTAACTCATGAAAGAAAGTTCCTTTTTAATTTTCTGAGGTAGAATGCTATACTCCTGGAACATGCTAATCACTTCTCTTTCTGTGTTTTGTGGTGTTCTGTCAATGGTAATCCTTTCTCTGGCCTTAGGTGGTGCTAACTCCCACTCGTCGTTCGCTGCCCTAAGTGTACCAACGAACAATCCCTCATGCTTCTCACCTGCTATAGCCTCATCGGGCTCTTGTCTCGTGAAAGTGGGCCTAGTAGGCCTATCTGCTGTCCGTGACACTGTCCTAGGAGCTCTCCGTGAACCTGCATCACTCCTGTCATCGTCACGATGTGGTGACGTTCTCTTCGGAGTACCCAATCTCTGAAGTGCAACTGCCAATTGCTGTAATACACCATTTGACTGCCGTTGACCTGCACGCAGATCTCTGAGTGCGTGCAAAACCTCTGCATTGTCCCGATCTTGGTGGTTATGTGGAATCTCTGTTCTCAGATTAACTGTTCTATCAGACCTGTCATTCCTGTCAGTCATGTTACCTGACTGCCTGCTCAAACTTCGTTGCCTTTCAATCAAGGCTCGTCTGCGAGAATAGTACCTGTTGACGTGGTTTTTGAGACCGCACCAACACAGAATAAAGTCTCCCAACGGACGCTCTATCCTCTCTTGAACAAAGTATTCGGCATGCTAAGATTGCGAGTAAGATCATGCTTTCAACTCCAAGGTTCCTTGAGTGCGAATAGGCTCAGTTTGGCTCGATGTGATATTATTTGGTATCCAAAGGGGACTTGAATTGTTCGTGACTAACAACAATGATAGACTAAGGGCTTTTAAATTAATGATTCAAATGATTTGGCGAGGTGGTATAAGTTTCCTAATTCTAACCGGTAGACTGAATTTAAAGTTAGCCGCAGGGCCTAAGTTTATGTTCTATTCTAAATCACGGGATATGTGGAGCCGTTTCCAATAGACTTCAGCAGTTCACAACTCCGTCGGACAACCTCAATAAATCAGTTACAATCTTCAAGGGAAATAGCGAAAGATGTTCAAGTTATGACTTAACATGCATACACCATCACAACGACGCATATAAGCATATAAATCACAACCGAAGTTAAACACAAAATAATGTCCAGTTGACCACACAAGGCGAACTTATCATCAACAAGTCGCTAGTGGTATGGAATAAAGCGAAGCTATCTCAATAAAACACCACACACACCAAAGTAAGCTACTTGCATGAATTTAAGCTACTTGGATACGAAAGAGAAAAGCTTATTGCTAGCATTTCATGACAAGGCAATTCCATCACTCGATGAAAAGATCTATTATCATAAAATGGTACACAACAATCTCCTCAAAGTTTTCAAAGGGAAAACTTTCTAACAACTCTCAAATGATGCAAAATGCTCTACAATGCTATATCTAGCTCTAATGCTAATAGCTCTCCTCAATGTCTCTTGTCTACTATCTAATCTTCTAATGCCTTACAAAATGAGGGACTCCCCTTTTATAGCTAGCCAAGTCCCAAAACTGACTGGGGTTACAATCAATAGAATTGGCGATAGAACCACCTCGGCCTAATAATATTGCCTAAAAGCAATACACAGGAAAGAGGGGTAGGTAATAAATGTCCATAATGTCACACCATCATCGCTTCTAGAAATTCCACTTGCCAAACAGCGTTCTACTTGTTCTCGATCTTCTTTCTTGGCGTTGTTCTTTGATTTCTTCCCACTTGAGGTCTTCATTCTTCTTTTCATCTTGAGCCTTGAAAATGTTTCTTCAACACTTAGCCATTTTCTTGCAAATTTTCCTCCTTCGAGATTGTAACTCATCTTCATCGTGCTTCCACTTCAAGTCATCGTGCTCGGCCTCGACGTTTCTCCTGCAAAACAAGCAAGGAGAGGGGTATTAGAATACTTCATGATATAAACTTAACTCACTTACCTGATTTTCATGCTCCAACTTTCAAGCGCTCATCGCCAACTTTGTGTTCAAGTTCATGCCTTAGACAAATTTCCATCCTTGAGATCTTCATTTCACCTGCTGGAGCTCTGTCAACCTTGATTTTATCCATCTTTGGCTCAAGAAAACTATATTCACAAAGAATTGAAGCAAATCCACCTAGGCAGTTTCTTTCAAATTCACCGTCTGGAGAATTTCACCTTGAAAACATGTTTTCTTCGCATTTGCCTTAGAAAATTTTAAAATTTCCCTTAGGAAATTCATCAACTTGGTGCCCATTTAAAATCTTCATCCCAAAATTCTCGACAAGCTGTGGAAGACCTTAAAATCAACTCCTCATCGATAATCTTCGATACCCAGAAGAAAATTTTCTCCAGAACGCATCGAACCCATGGGTCCCCAACGAACGGGTTCATTTAATTTTCCTAAATTTTGAACCTTAGAAAATATTCTTTCATCAAATTTATTCTCGTTCTTCGATCCCCTCTGAGAATTTTGCTCTGACTTGGAAAATTTTTATTGACCCTGCGGAGCTGGCACCCACTGACCTCACTTCCGGCAACTTCACTCGGACTTCAGGGAAATTCATCACTTCATCAGACTTAGGCGTTTTTCCCAAGGAAGAAAATATTTGTGCCTTAGAAAATTTTAAAATCATCTTGCACTTAGAAAATTTGCCCGTGAAAATATCAACTTCACTTAGAAAATTTTATTCTTGAAGGCGCACCACACTTGATTTATTTTTTGTCTGGCAATTTCAACGCCAAGCAATTTGCTTCTCCTCACATTTTACTTCACCCTTGGAAAAATTCTTACTTGAAGTTCCAACGCCTTAGTAATTTTTATCTCACCATCATACTTATATTTTATAGCACACTATGCATGGCGCACATCACACTTGAAGGTGAACATTGTCAAACACCTAGCAATCTTTACTTTCCACGTCTTGTATTTTATTCCCCCCTGAAAAACATTTAAAATTTCCACGCCAAATATATTTATTCATCTTTACCTTGAGCGCACTCTACATCTAGGAGAGAATCTTTTTACATTTCAACGCCATAGTTGCTTTATCCTTTCCATTTCACCTTGTTTACCGTTATTCACTCCACACTTTACCTTTTCATGGCGCATATGTGGTGGGGTCAAGAAAAATTTAAAACTTTTGTCTTCATATGATCTGTTTTGGGCGCATTTCTCATAAGCTGAAGGATGAACTTTTGTTGACTTCTTGGCCTCTTAGCCTTATGGGCGCATTTCACATAGTGAGGCGGATGAAAATTTTCACTTAGAATATTTTAGCAACTCCTCCTAACTTGGGCGCATTTCATACTTGGAGGAGGATAAACTTTAAACGCCACCCTTGAATTTATCATTACATGGCTTTCAACGCCTTTGTCTTCTTCCAAATTTGCATGGATACCTTTGTCCTTTTCCTCCTTGCATGAATTCGAACTTTGCATGAGTGTTTTGTCTTTACATGCCCTTACTTGGGCACATTCAAAGGAGAGAGGAGAATGTTGACCAGCTTGGCTACGCCTTAATCACATTTTTGTCTCGACATGCCCTCATTTGGGCGCATTTCATGTGTGCTGAAGGATAAACATTTCAACGCCACCTTTGACCAGCTTGTTGTTGGGCACATTTTGAAGGGGGTAAAGGATGAATTTATAACGCCATCTACTTGCCTTTGCATCATGGGCGCATATGAAGATAGGAGGAGGATGGGCGCATTTAGGGGGGGCAAGTGGATATCAAACACTTAGAAAATTTTTCAACTTCCATGATCTTCCCTTGGGCGCATTTAAGGGTGGCATGTGGATATTTTTAACTTAGAATTTTTTTGGGCCTCTTACTAGCATGTGGGCGCATTTTGCCATGAGAGCAGGACGAGCTTGTGCCTTAGAATTTTTTTTTTTTTTAAACTTTCTCCATTCTCCTTTGGGCGCATTTCAAGGCATGAGCAGGATGAAAACATTTGACTAGCTGACTGCCTCTAACGCCTTTTGACCTCCTTTTAAATCTTTGACCCCTTTCCTTGCATGGGCGCAAATGGCACATAGAGGAGGATATTTCTCATACTTAGAATATTTTCAATCCTTCTGCTTGTGAAGGCGCATTTCTACCCATGCACAGGATGAAACATGTTGACTTTGCTTTGACCTTGAAACTTGGGCGCATTTGGGCCTCCCTGCAGGATGAGTTTTATACTTAGAAAATTTTTCCAACATGAGAGCTTGAGCTGGGCGCATTTTAGCCTGTGTACTGGATGAACTTCATTCTTAAACATTTTCATGCCTGACATATACTTGAAGGCGCATTTCACAGGGGGTGGAGGATGAAGTTCCAGACTTAGACATTTTTCTCCGTTTCTCTGCCAGCGTTCATGCCCTGCTATTTATAGTAAGCCTCTTGATTTTCTTACTTTGGAAGCTCAGATTGCCATGAAATTTTAAACACTGGATCCTCGCGACTTTGATATCCTGTCAATACTGCCATTCTGAGCTGACTTACTAAAAATAGCATATTTTGGGAAGTGTTTTGCTATTTATAGTAAGCTCTCGTTTCTGGTACCTCCACAGCTCCGATTAGCTTGAAATTTTAATGAGGCGCTCCTTACCACGTGACCTTAGCGACACTGACGCATGCGCTCAATTTACTATTTTTAGCCAGTTTCCAACCTGACTTACTATAAATAGTAAGTGCTCTGATCGACTTGAAATTTCACCAGCAGATAGCCTGAAGAACGCTGATCACAGTGGTTTACATCGGATTTTGAAGATTTTGACTTTTGATGCCTATTTTTAGGCTCCGAAGCTGGAAACCCTAATTCGCTCTGCATGCGGTATCAAATGATCTCTGTTTCCGCCGTTTATGGCGCGCTGCGATGTCGTGATTACGAGCTGGCGGGAAGTGGGCTGGCAAGGTTTTACACACTAAAATAGCGAGTTCCTTCTTGAGTGAGGAATCCTCGTTTGCATATCACACACCATGTGGCAGAAGCTCTCGAAAACCATCGGGGAATCACTGACATGCAAAGAAACCGACATGCAAACCCTAAAAATAGCCTCGGAAGAACGCATCTGAAAGTGGTTGCATAGAGCTTGCATATTGCGTCATCGCGAAGGTCGAAAAACTGAAGGAATATCGGACATGCAAAGAAATCTACGCATCGGACCACAGAATTCGTCTTAGGCCGGTTGCTAAAATAGTAAAGTTAGTTTTTATCAAATTTGGCATGCAAAGCGATCACGATATACTCACGAATGCAGGTATGAGTTGTCGGAATCTCAAAATAGTTATTGATTATGCGGAATTTCCACACTTACTAAAAATAGTAAGTACCTCAAAATCTAATGAAAATTTGCTGGGAGCGTGTTGGAAGCACACTGATAACAATGTTAAGCTCAATTTTCAATTTACTCACTTTATTCGACCCCAAATTGGCAAGGAAACTCAAAACCCTAATTTCAAACTTGGCCAGATTTCACTTGTTTAAGCTCAGCGGCGGAGGAATCGGGGAAGTAGACCATCGGAAAGAGGCAGGGCCAGAGAGACCAAAACCAAAGCCAAAGCGACCGAATGGGCAAAATTAGGGTCCCCATCTTGAATGGGGCGATGTGTCGAAAAGGTCACAACACTCCCTAGCTAAGAGGAGTGGCCAGGTGTTTAATGATGGTGGGAGGTATTTCCCTAAGAATAATTATTCAAGGCAAGTCGGTCTTTCAATTATAAAACAAATATTACATTTCCTAGGTCGGCTCAAGAGGAGAGCTCACCTAGTCTTGTATATAATGGAGATAGAGTCTCCACATTATTCAATCAATTCATTCCATTCTCAATTCGATTTCCTTCAGCAGCAGATTCGCATTCAAGAGGAGCAGATTCGCTTCAAGAAAAGAGTTGATATTCTTTGTATGTAAGTAATTCACACTATCTTCAAGTGCTGGTCTATTGTATAATATTCGGCCTTTCTAGGGCCTGATTTTGAGTGCTACTTCTGCACTATTATTTCTGATTTATAAGAGAATAATTTGTTGCTGGGTTTTTCCCTTGTGTAGAAGGGTTTTCCTAGGATAAATTGTTGTGTTGTCTACTCTGTGTTGCATTTTTCTGCTTATTTGCATTTCTGATCTGAAAATTAACAACATTGACTCTTTTATTAGAGTCCATTAACAATCTATAGGATATATATGCAAGTAACCAAAGATAGAGAAAATTAACTGTCCATCACATTGGTATCAGAGCCAGAATCTTGCTAACCTGTGAATCAATGAGATTGAAAGGGCAAGTCAATCATGCAATTCCATAAGAGATATCTTAGAATGGATCTTTACAATGAGGACGGAGAAGAGACTGCAATGGTGATTTACTACAAATCTCAGGTTACAGAAACCACTGAAAGATATGAAAAATATATGCATCAGTTGGAAAATTTGAAGGCAACTAATAAGAACTAATAAGAAAGATTTCACAAAGGAAATGGCGAAGTAGAAGTGAGAGTTCCGATCATAATAGATCATGTGATTTACCTGTTATGACATATACAACAACCTTATCGAAAAGAGTGAAGATATGCAAGAGAAAATATCCTTTCCTCTCTTTGAAAATTTGATGGGGACAACAAAAAAATACTGCGCTCTATTGCAAGAAACCATGCCTCAATTCACTACTTAGGAGATGGAAGAAGAACAAGGACAAGTAATGTGTAGAAAAGACAAAGAGCTGGCAATTGATAAACCAGAAGTATTTCTAGAACTAAGGGAAGACACAATGATGGAAAACCATGAAAAGAATATAAATCCAAGTCACCCGAAATTGCCTATAGGAAGATCAGGGAAGATGTGCCAAATCATGCACTATCCTTCGAACTTCCAAATTGTAAGCCATCAATTAGTTTTTAAAGTAGCATTGCAGATTGAAATGCATTTGAAGAAAATATTTTGACTCGCAAGGATAGAGGTGTTGAGGTTAACTCCACGATTCCTGTTTTGGCAAAGGAGGGTGAGCTCCTAGTTGACAAACTAAGGTATGGAAATGATGATCAAATTTCAGATTTGTTACTTCCTACTATGTCACTATGAAATTCTTGTTATTATGGGAAGCATGCTAAAAGGTGGGATAGGGTAAGGGATACAATTTGCAGTATGGATCATGTGGACTCTTTAATTCAAGTCCAAAATTGTTTTTGCTTATGGGATCTGAGTGATCTTTTGAGAGTCAAAATGGATAGAGACGTTGATATCATTAATGAGTTATCCATCTCTTGCATTGAAAGGAACCTTAGGAGGAATCATATTGGGTTGGTTAAGCATTCTAAACACATTGTGAAATATTAATGTTCAGGATTTGTAGATCACCCGTGGGAGCTAGGTACCACAATTGGAGACAAGATCATGGGTGATGGCCTAATGGAGATAGTCACTGCAGGATGCTTGATGCTAAGTGATGGTAAGCAAAGTAGATGTCATTTTGGTGTTCAATATTTTGTGACCAAGTGTGGTATGGTGCTTTGAGTACAGAGCTATAAACAAGTTGGAGGACTCATTTGAAATGAGACACTACAAATTCCTACAGCAAGGCAATTGGACATCATTTTGGGTGAACAAGAGATATGCAGAAACTTCTATATCATGGGTCTTGGAGGGATCACAAAAACATGGAGCTTGCAGTGAATGCATTCTATGGGCGAATTCATTATGGATCTGGAATCCAAGGGAGAGGGGGTAGAACTTCAAGGCATTGAAGGAGATCCAAGAGCTGCAATGGCTATGTGGATGGAAGACCATTGGGGGACAATAACATCTTTTTCCAAAGGTGAGATGCTTGATCGAAATGGTGTTTGGTCTAATTTGGATATGTTCAACATTACACTCCTAAGAAGGCCACCAAAAGGAATAATTGTAAGATGGAACTTTCTTGTTGAGAAACACCAACTTGACATAATGAGGATGAGTATTGGCTGCAATAGGCACAAGCCAAGAGCCACTTTGACTATGGTTCCCGATGTTAGATTTGCTTCCCTCAACAGTTCTGGCATTGTACACACTTTTTGCAGCCAAAGAAGAGTTTTCAGTCACATGGTGGAGTTTCCAGACCATTATCATTATTGAGGTGTTTGCAACTGGTACAAGTTGGGTTCCCACAATGAATTTTCTGATTCCGAGCAAAGGAATGTAGTGTTACAGCCAAGGTATAATGTTTCTACTGATCACTTCAATAATTTCATGCCTTGAACTGATGTTATCTTCCCTGAGTAGCTATAGACATGCAGATTTTGGGAATACCTTCTAGTGTGTAGAAGGTCTCAGCTATTGGGGTTACTAAGTACCATCATTCTAGCTTATATAGTGCTGTTTGGGCAGAAATTTGAAGTGGCATATGACTGTTGCAGCCACTTTACAGCCCACATACAACCTGATCCATGCCATTCTTTGAAAGGTACAGCCGGTGGTATCACGGTAAGATTCATTGGAACATGAGGTAATTATGTCATGAATTGGTCACTTTTATTTGGGAACTTATTATAGAGATGAAATCTAAGGGAGCGGTAGTGTTTCAAGGCATCATGGATGGGGTCCCCAAAACTGTCAAGGCTAGGTGGCATTACATCAAGGGGTGGCACTCGTGATTTAATGTTTTGGGGGGTTCATCAATTAAGGTGTCTCACCAAGAAATGTAGAAGAGACATGAGGGAGGTATCTTGCATATGGGGGAAGCTATTGGCACAATACAAAGGTACCTCAAGGATGTTTGTAAGATTAATGGAAAAAACCCAAATTCCAATTTGATTGCACGAAACTACAAACCAAGTATAAGGGGAGGAAGTGATGCCCACACATTGCAACCAAGTTGCGAAGGAAACATGGCAAAAACTGATGTCCACATGATTTTCAGTTTTGGGATTGCTATTATCATCATTTCCAGCCATTTCATGGCATCATTTGCAGCCACATGGATCGTGGGTGTTCTCAGCTGTAGGATTGAGTAATTTTCAGTTTTGTGTGGTTATTGGATTGTTATCAAATTTTGTATGCATGCTTCAAGCCTTTATATTTCTGATTTTTATAGGGTATGGTAACTGCTGTATACTCTCCCGTTCTAAAAATTCCTTATTCTTGCCTTAAATAGATATTCCATACTCACAATAATAATTGCATAATTAATTATAAATATTAATTTAACTTCAAACCTATAATTTTGATAGTTATTAACTTTGAATTTAAAGCTTAAAACAAATTTAAAACTATTAAACTTATATTCTGTTGTAATCTTTCTTTCAATTTGTAGCTTCCTTATTTATATAATTGTCTTGAAATGTTTTCTAATTTTCTGTCTAAAGTTAGGGGTTTTCGTATACTAACTTGGCAAGAGAAATTAAGGGTTTTTGTCTTTAAATCTCAGGTTTTTGAGGAGTTTTGTCCTTTGTTGGCTGAACCACATTTCACATTCCACAAGGGATGAAAATCAGATCTAAAATATATTTTCCATGATGATCCTTTCTCCTTGCTTGGCCTCATTTAAATAAAATTTTCCCCCAATAGATGCACCTCTTCAAGTGTCCCCTTGGTTGGAAACAAATTTAATTATATTTTTATTTTATATTAAACCATTAAGGAAATTGCAGCAATCTATATTCAAAGGTAAATAAATCCATTAAGGAGGGGGCATTACAATCTGCCCTTTCCAAGATTGCTCGTCCTCAAGCAATTTTAGATTGGGATGATCAAAGATGTCTGCTCCTTTCCATGTGGCATCCTCCATAGGCAAATTCTTCCACTTAACCAAATATTTTGGAATAACTTTATTTCTTAACTTCCTTTCTCTCATGTCAATGATCGCTTCGGGTTCCAAAATCAATTTACCCTAATCATCAAGTGGGAGTAACTTTGGGCATGGTGTAATATGTTGACCTAGCACTTTCTTGAGGTGAGATACATGAAAGACATTGTGAATTCTACTGTTTGTTGGTAACTCCAGCTCATAAGCTACCTTTCCTATTCTTCATGTAAACTTGTAAGGTCCATAGAATCGTGGCTCAAGCTTCTCTGCACCACTCCCCTTGAGGGAAGATTGCTTGTAAGGTTGTAACATTAGGAAGACCACGTCTCCAACTTCAAATGTTATTTCCAACATGTGGCAATCAGCATATATCTTTTGCTGATTTTAGGTCTGTTATAAGTTTTCTTTGAGGGTTTTTAAAATATCCATGCTCTGCTGCACCAAGTCTCTAGCCCCAAGGACTCTACTATGTATGAGAATCAAATCCACAAATGACAATGCCTCATAACTATATAGTGCTTTTAAGGGAGTCATACCAATTGGCATATGGTAAGTGTAATTGTAACAATATTCTCAGAGATGAAGTCATTGAACCCATGTTATTTGTGGCGAGTGTACCTCCAAGAGGCTTCTCTACTTCCCAATCCTCATGCTCAATCTCCTCCAAAACACCCTTGGGCTTGGACTCTTTAGTTTCTAAACCCTCCTCTGTGATCACCTCTATGTAACAACCATGTCCTTTGCCCGAGAATTTATGCCCTAGCTCCCATGGCTCTCTACAAGAAAAGCATAATTTCTTCCTTCAAAGTTCATTCTTGGATTCTTCCACCTTGTGAGATTGGGGAGGTAATGCCTTTAAAATCCTTGTGAAGTGGTTGCTCATGCAACCCTGATGGTACATTCTTGGAATAGGTCTTGTTCCTAGATGTGGTATCTTCCAATTTCAAGGCCCTTTGAATAGCATCTTGTAGAAATGATCATTAAAATGCTCGGACCAGCCACCTAAGTGACTTTGAAAGCCCTTCAATAAATAAAAACTTAAGTCTCTTCTCTGTAATATCTCGCACCATGACTGAAACCCTTTGAAATTCCATTACATATTCTTCTATTGTACCTTGCTTCCTTAGTCGTGTAAACTCTTTAAAATGTATTTATGCATCTTTTCTATCAAATTTGTCTATAAGGCTTTGTGTGAAGTCACTGTATGTCATGATTTGTTGATGCCCTTGGGTGATTAGCAAATGATACCACCATTCATGTGCGATCCCTTCTAAGTGAAGGATGGCAAACTTAACTGCTTCATCTTCTATCATGGGGTTTAGAGAGAGATAGGTATCTAGTCTTTGGACCCATGCTCATGCAGTGACCTTCCTTGAACCATCAGAAGTGGGGATAGTCAACTTGTTTAATTTTTGTTGCAGATCTTTGTTGGGTTGTCTTTTTCTCCTCTTAAAATATTCTTTGATCTTGCATTATGAAATTGAATAAATTGAATTTGTCTTAAGTATAAGATCTGGATCAAGTCTTGAGTATGCATCTATGCACTCATCAAAGTCATTTGTTGCCATGTTTGGCTCTTCTTCATGTGGCTGCTCAACTATTGGTAAGAATGTGGGTTGTCTAATTCTGGGTGGTGATCCAAGCGGAATTCTATTGTTCTGTTCCGAACCTGAATGATTTGAATTACTACCTTCACGTCCATTAGTTTGTGTAGGCTTGAGGGAACTAATTGTATTATTCATATAAGTCTTGGTAAGAATGTGGGTTGTGTGATTTTGGGTGGCGATCCAAGTGGAGTTCTATTGTTGTGTTTCAACCTTGAATGATTTGAATTAATATCTTCACCTCCATCAGTTTGTGTAGGCCTGAGGTATCTAATTGTATTAGTCATATTTTTAAGCATTTGAAGGAGCAACTATGTTGTTTGTTCTTGTCTTTGCACTTCCACTCATTCTCTCGCTCTACCTCCCGATCGACCATTTTATTCTTTCCTCTACCTTTGATTTGGTTGCTAGCCTCTTGTAATGTTGCCTCTAGTTTTTTCTTTTCTCTCTCCAAGGCCCATTGATCTCTTTGGCTCCACAACATAAACTATATTTTTTAGACCCGCAGGCTGGCAAGACTATTGCTCTAATAGCAATTCTATTGTCCTATTCTAAAAATTCCTTATTCTTGCCTTAAATAGATATTCCATATTAACAATAATACTTGCATAATTAATTATAAAAATTAAGTTAACTTCAAACTTATAATTTTGATAAATATTAACTTTGAATTTAAAGCCTAATACAAATTTAAAATTATTAAACTTATATTCTGCTATAATATTTCTTCCAATATGTAGCTTCCTTGTATAATTGTTTTGAAATGTTTGCTAATTCTGTCTAAAGTTCGGAGTTTTCGTCCACTAACTTCGCAAAAGAAATTAAGGGTTTTTGTACTTAAATCTCTAGTTTTTGAGGGGTTTCGTCCTCTTTTGGCTGAACCACGTTTCACATTCCACAAGGGATGAAAATCAGATATAAAATATATTTTCCATGATCCTTTCTCCTTGCTTGGTTTCCTTTAAATAGAATTTTTCCCCAATAGATGCACCTCTTCAAGTGTCCCCTTGGTTGGAAATGTTAGTTTTAGGATCAGAAATTAAATAAGCAGATTTAGAACAATTTCAAACAATTAGACACAGCAAATACCCTAGGAAAACCCTCCAACTTGAGGGAGAAAAACCCAGCAACAATATATCTCTTATATATTGAATAACGAACAGCAATTCGCTTTTACAATGAGGCCAAATTAAACAGCACCACACTTGATGCAATATCCACAATAATATGAACTCCTTCAATTATATCGATCTCTATGAAGATAAATATTGAACTCCAATATCGACTCTTTGCTATAGATGAATTCGCACTTCTTGACAATGAATAGAATGAATGATGAAATAAAGAACAGCACCTCCCTTATATACCAATCGAAGAGAGAGTCACCAATAATCGTGTCCCTTGGTAGAGGAAAGGTCGGCCACCAATGGAAGGATGCGACTCACATGAAGAGTGGCGAATATCAAGGTGAAGTCGGCCATAATAACAAATATTATTTTACATTTAAGTGAAGCGCCTCTTCACTAAAATATGTCTCCAATAAATAAATAGCCGTTAGGCTGTATTTAATTTATTGCCTTGTGGAAATCGCGGCTGGAAGTAGAGGCCCGCGGCTAAACATCAACACTCCCTCTTAGCTAGGGAGGAATGCTTCCAGATATCCAA
This sequence comes from Sequoia sempervirens, assembly GCA_007258455.2. NCBI lineage: Eukaryota > Viridiplantae > Streptophyta > Pinopsida > Cupressales > Cupressaceae > Sequoia > Sequoia sempervirens. The sequence goes on along the minus strand of VDFB02117262.1, from coordinate 15,449 downwards.
TGTCATGGAGTCTCTCGACATGACACCCACAATGGCTACACCCATATGTGGAAAGAGCTCATCACGGAGTCACTCAACGTGATATTGTCCATCATGGCTACTCCCATGTATGGAAAAGAACATGTGCACAAGTGCCCATCACGGAGTCACTCAACGTGATGTCGTCATCTCAACATGACGTCCACCATGGCTACTCCCAGAGGGTGGATAAACACAAGTACAAAGAAATCATCACGGAGTCTCTCAATGTGATGTTGTCATGGCGTCACTCAACATGACATCCACCATGACTACTCCCAAAGGGTGGAAACAAGGGCTTTCACCTCAAATTTCTCTCTCACAGAGAAAGATGCATTAACAAGGGCTTTCACCTCAAATTTCTCTATCACAGAGAAAGATGCATTAAAGCAAATCACAGAAGATCACTGATGTTGAGTCTCCCTCTCAGCTAGGGCTTCATTCTCCACAACTCCAAGCTTGTCTCAAAAGTGCACAAACTTTACTCTGGAGAGAGGCTTGGTGAGAATATCAACCGTTTACTCATCCGTGCAAATGTATCTCAACTAGATAGCTTTCTTCAATACCATATCTCTGATACAGTGGTATTTGATCTCAACATGTCTTGTTCTATCATGAAACACTGGATTGACAGAAAGCTTCACACAGCTTTGATTATCACAATGAATAACAGTCGGCTCCAATGATTGTCCAAACAATCCTGCAAGGAGCTTCCGAAGCCACACTACTTCTCGAGCTGCTACACATGCTGCAATATTCTCTGCCTCTACAGTGCTTAGTGCCACAATCATCACAAACCCCAAACTAAAGCAACATCCAGAGGTGCTCTTCCAATCAGCCACACTTCTTGCCCAATCAGAATCAGAATATCCTTGCAACTTTAGGTCTACACTGGAAGAATATCTCAAGCCATATCCAACTGTGCCACGCAAGTATCTCAAGATATGCTTAGCTACAACTAGGTGTATTTGCCTTGGTTCACACATGAACTAACTAAGTGCACTCACTGCATAGCAAATATCCGGTCTATTATTGACTAGATACATCAATGATCCAATCAACTTCCTGTACATAGTGGGATCCACCAGATCTGAACTAGCTGCAGACTCACTCAACTTCTTCAAATTGGTTTCCATCAGTGTAGACATGGATTTGCAATCCATCATACCAAATCTCTTCAAGATGTCTATAATATACTTCCCTTAACTCAAAATGATCTCATTGGGTCTCTGCCACACTTCTAATCCTAGGAAGTAATGCATATATCCTAGATCCTTCATCTCAAAATCAGAAGCTAACTCCTTGCATTTGATAATGAGATATTCTGCTCCAATAAGAAATAGATCATCAACATAAAGAACCAAGATTAATGCCTCACCATCAACTACCTTGAAGTAAAGATTTGAATTAGCATCATTCTTGGAGAAGCCCAAGCTCATCAGGTATCGATCAATCCTCTCATACCAAGCACGAGGAGCCTGCTTAAGGCCATACAAAGCCTTCTTCAATTTACAAACATGAGACTCCTTCCCATGAATATCAAAGCCATCAGGTTGCTCGTTGTATACTTCTTCAATCACGCCATTAAGGAATGTTGTCTTCACGCCCATCTGATGTAGCTTCCATCCTTTAGCTGCTGCAATAGCAATAATGGTCCTGATGGATGTATAACGAGCAACCAGAGCAAAGGTTTCTTCATAATCAATTCCCTCTTTTTGAGAGAATCCTCTAGCCACAAATCTAGCTTTGTTCTTCTCAATGCTTCCATCAGCCGCATGCTTGATCTTGAAAAGCCATTTAGAAGATACAACAGATTTCCCTTCTGGTCTTAGTACAATATCCCAAACATCATTCTTGATGATAGATTGATATTCTTCAACCATAGCATCTCTCAATACTTGCTGACTTGAAGCTTCCTCAATACTGGAAGGCTCAGATTCAATGATATGACTCATTAATGCAACATAGCTTGGAAACTGCTGAGGTCTTTTGCTTTCTCTGAATGTGCCTCTAGGAGTTGCAAACTTTTCTGCCTCCTGCATTGTTTGCCTAGCCCATAGAGGTCTCTTTCGACCTATGACAATATCTCTTGGCCCATCAGTTGGTTCCAAAGGCTCAACTGGATCACCATCCTCTTCTGGTTCAGTAGACTCCCTCTGAATCTCAGGAGTATGATCAACATCCATGTCCTGAGAAGTCTCCTAGTGTTCATTATCTATCTCCATGTATGAACCTTTAGATCTTTTGAATGCAACATCTGCTTCAAAAGTGACATCCCTGCTGATCTCTATCAGTTTCTGACCTAGAATGTAAATCCTGTAGGCTTTTGAAGATTCACTATACGCACAAATATTCCTTTCTTGCTAGATGGTTCCAACTTAGATCTCTTATCTTTACGTACATGGATGTAAATAGGACAACCAAAGATTCTCAAATGACTAATCTCAGGTTTCACACCTGTGAAGGCTTCTTCAAGAGTCATATTCTCCAAAATACGATGAGGGCACCGATTCTGAACATACACTGCAGTTCTAGATGCTTCTGCCCAAAGGAAGGTTTGCAAGTCTTGATCATGGATCATAGCTTTAGCTGCTTCAACAATGGATCTATTCTTCCTTTTTGCAACACTGTTTTGTTGTGGATTGTAAGGGACACAAAACTCCCTCTTAATCCCTACCTCGATACAAAAGTTACGGAAGCCTCTAGAGATGTATTCTCCTTCGTTATCAGATCTTAGAACTTTGATCATCTTCCTGGATAAATTCTCTACTTGAGCCTTAAACTCTTTGAATTTCTCAAGTACTTCTTCAAACTCCTTAGCCTTTAAGAAATAAATCCAAGTTTTTCTAGAGTAGTTCATCAATGAAAATTACATAATACAAGAAACCACTCAAGGATGCAACAGACATTGGACCACACAAATTAGAATGAATAAGATCTAGAATGCATCTTGATCTACTTTCACTACTATGAAAAGGACCTTTAGTATTCTTACCCAATGTGCATCCTCGGCATGTACCATCATGCTCCTGACTGAGTCTCGGAAGGCCAGTGATCATCTTCTGTAGGGATGGAAGAGCTCTGAAATGAAGGTGAGCAAGTCTTCTATGCCAAAGCTCACTTGAAAAGATAGAATTATGCAACAAAGCATGCATTGGACGAATGGAAAGTCTGTAAAGACTCTCTTGCCGAACACCAATCACTTGGGCTGACTTGATGCTAGAGTTCTTCGTCTAAGCAAGAACTTTTCCTTCAGGAAATGCAACTTGATATCCTTTGTCCTCCAAGGCTGAAATTGATACAAGGTTCCTCTTGATACCTGGTACGAACAACACATCGCTCAAATGAAGAGAGATGCCAGAATCTAGGTGAAGAGAGGAGGCTCCAGCACCTTTCACTAAATAGCATGCATCATCTCCAATTATGACTTGAATGTTGGTATCTCTCTCCACCAAATCTGAAAGATGTTCTCTAAATCCAATAATGTGACGAGAGGAGCCACTATCAATCAACCATGTGTCACATCTATTTGGAACATTGTTTAATAGGGCTGAGATAAATAGAAATCCACTTGAATTGTCTCTTGAATCCTTTTGAGGAGAGACCTCATCCACATCCGCGTAGAAGCATGCTGTTTTGGTCTTGTTGCACAATGAAATATCCCGAACCAATTTTTTTCAAATTTTGCCAAGTACACAACAATGCAAAAGCACCCGTTAGGGTTAGTTAAATCAAACCAGCAGTTACAAATAACTCGTTGCCAAGAATGCGCACTCAATCTCAACAAGAGAGAGGCTGTCATATGGCAAGAGGATCATCAGTACATTAATCAGAACTGCAACTGGAAGTAACTCAACACCAAGTATGTGCTACCCAATCCAAAATGGGAACGAGGCGACCATATGGCGGAGATATAAAGGAATACAAATGCAACTGCAGAATGTAAAGTAGGCGGCAAGCCAGCCTCTTCCACTTATCCAGTGGGTATCACAAACTAACAAGTACTGAAAGTAAATAGGCGGCAAGCCAACCTCTTCCACTTATCCAGTGGGAAATACAGTAAATGAAAGAGTAGAAGAAAGAATGCTGACAGTACTACTGTTCAGCTTACAATATGATGAAGAATGCCTGTCAAGAGCATAAGATTAGATTTAGATAGTGCTGCAACAAAATAGAAGATTCTTCCTTGCTTAACAACAGTATCAAGACCAATAACTCCACTGGAAGACCAATCTCAGAGTTCTGATTTGTGACAGACCTGCTCTTTGAATGCTAAATCAGCAACATAGGAAACCCTTAAAATGCTCAATACTTCCCAAAATCTCACCCAAAATGCATGAAACTTAATGCAAAGAGCTCCTATTATGAAGGCGCCTAAGATAACATCACAAAATTGTCCCTAACAGCTGATATATATTTTATGCACAAACTCCCATGAGACCCAGATGGTACGACCCTTAGTGAGGGGCGATTTCCTCCAATAAAATTCAGTTCTTCTTTAAAAAATCTGTAACTTATCAGATAGGGGCACCCTTGCCAAGGAAATACAATGGAGCAATACCCAGAATGATTCTTTTTGTGTTTTTTGACTTATATGTAAAAACCATATGCAGCTACACAGAACAGTAACTACAGAAAATGACATAAAATGCAACAAACTGAACTACAGAGCAAAACCCAAACCACAATGCAAACCTCAATACAAAAATTCACTAAAACCAGCAAACCTCTCTACTAGGTGCTATCTCTCAAGCACGAAGTCAAGCCAAGGCTAGGAGGCATTCATTCCTCGAAGCAGTCCCAGTACCATTCCGACAGCATAACATTCCTGTAGATAAAAGATACCAAAATGAAGACCCAAGGCTTCCTTTTATAACTTTTGAGAAGACCCTCCAAAAGCTTCCAGAAGGTGCGCCCTAATTTCAAGATGCTTTTAGGGTTTGATTTTGACCATTGATCAAGCTTAAGGTGGCATCCCATTTCAAGAGGGATATAAATCATTTTTAAATAAAATAATAAGCTCTCCAAAGTTGGTGTCCCACCTCCAAGAATAATTTTGACTTTAGAATAATTAAAATTTTCCCTGATGATGCATCCACCCATGAGGTCCCCCTTTTCAAAACAACTTAAAGTCATATTACTAGGACAAGGGGTTATTTTATAAAATAAAACATTATTGACTTTAAATAACTTATTTCTCCAAAATGAACCTCTTAAGCCAAAAATCATGATCACCCAATGAACTGCAAGTGAAGGAAGGTTGACTGAGCTGGTGCTAACTGGACCACTGCTAAATATAGAATTTACTAAAAATAGTAAATTCAAGAAGTTGCTCAAAATGCAATGCATGCGCCACCATTGCGAAGCTCTCTGAAAACCCAGAAAGAATCCAAAATCCAAAATCCCAAACTCCAGGATGTAGCCATCATAACTTACTAAAAATAGTAAGTCCGGAAAGGTTGCCCGACGCGGTTGCAAGTCATACCTTTGCGAAGCTCTCTGAAAACCCAGAAGGAATCCAAAATCCAAACACCCAAACTCCAACAAGCAAAACCTTGAATCTTCAAGAGAACCCACCAAACAGTCAGAAACCCTACTTTGCCTCTGACTAGCCGATAGCACCCCCGGGGATAGGCCATCAATCACCTGAAAGTGTAGTGCAAAAATTGGGACATTACACAATCTCGTGATAGTGACCAAACTTGTCACATCTGAAGCACTGTATATGGGAGAGATCCTTCTTCTTAGATTCAAGAGCACCATCCGATCTTCTATCTCTGTTCCTCTTGAAATTACCTTTCCTTCCTTCTCTTCCTTTCCTCTTCGATGTTTGAGCAGCAAGTATATGATTTTCTTCATTGTTAGAACTTCGTCCATTACGTCTTGCTACCAATCTTGATTCCTCTTGAATACCATCTGCCCTGAGTCGATCAAACTTTGGTAGCTTCGATCTTCCACTAATACCTTGGATAAATGGCTCCCAAAATTGAGGAAGACGGTTAAGTTCCAACATGACTAAATCTTTATCATTAACCATATTACCAATGGCACAAAGCTGATCTCTCAACTCGGTGATCTTCATGAAGAAGATGACTGAATCTCCTTTTGCCATCTTGATGTGATGAAGTTGTTGCATCAATGCAAGAGCTCTGCTCGTATTATTGATCTCATACAATCCCTCCAAGGTCTTGAACATCTCTCTCGCTGTCTTCAACTTGGAGATAATAGGCACAAGGTGATCCTTCACAGAATCAACCAATATCTTCTTGGCCTTTGTGCCATTCTTCCTCCATTGTGTCTTTTCATTCTCATCGGAAGGCTCGAGTACTTCGCTCTCCACAAACTCAAGAATCTCATTTTCTTCCAATGAAATAAGAACCCTAAACTTCCAAGAGGTGAAGTTAGAGGCACTTCCAAGAGGTGAAGTTAGAGGCACCTTCGAGTCTATCTTCAACCTTGAGACTATTCACCATTTTCGAAGATAAGATAGACACACAAAGATGAGAATAATGGAGAAAGATAATGCTGCTTATATAGATCTGATCACTATCTTGCTTAAACCCACTCTGATACCATGTTAGTTTTAGGATCGGAAATTAAATAAGCAGATTTAGAACAATTTCAAACAATTAGACACAGCATATACCCTGGGAAAACCCTCCAACTTGAGGGAGAAAAACCCAGCAACAATATATCTCTTATATATTGAATAATGAACAGCAATTCACTTTTACAATGAGGCCAAATTAAACAGCACCACACTTGATGCAATCTCCACAATAATATCGAACTCCTTCAATTATATCGATCTCTATGAAGATAAATATTGAACTGCAATATCGACTCTTTGTTGTAGATGAATTCACACTTGACCTAAGTTACCAATTCGTGTTTTGATTGTAGTGTACAGAATTGCATGGATTCAGCAAAAAAAAAAATTGGGGTTGGGTACGCTTGGTACAGCAATACAAAACATATAAAAACAGAAATATATACATATTTGCAGCAGTAATTAAGTTCAGAATACACCACCATATTAATAGTCTAATAACATAGCAAAAATGCATCACCACTTTCATAGTCACTAAGTCAAATATTAAAATATTAGTGATTACTCAAATGTCATGATATAAAATTATAAATTAAAGTTCAAACATAAAATGTCAAACGTTTACAATCAGCCATTATTGATCATTGATCAATCTGAATCATATGGGTCATCATTATCAAACAAACTAGCATTATTAGATGCTACATTTTGCGTAGAACTACAAATAGCATTTGTGGCACTCGCACAAGCACTGCCACTAGCAGTAGCAGTAGCACTGATACTACTACTCTCACGATCAATAGCTGCTCCAGGCTCATACTCATCATCAATATCAAGTGCAGCTAAGTGACTTGTGGAAGCATCCAAGTCAAGCTGCTCTGGCTCAATATCCCACCTCCTTGTGTCTCCTTCTTTGTAGGAACTTTGCTTGTGTGTAAGGAGGCGCAAGTTTGAATGCACATACACCAAGTCCTCTGCCTTTTTTGAATGCAGCCTATTGCGTTTTATTGAGTGGATGAAGGAGTATGTGCTCCAATTCCTCTCTGAAGAAGATGAACTAGCAACCTATTAAGAGTCAAGACCAAATTAAATAGTTAAGAGTTACAAAATTTAACTAAACAAAATTATTAATTAATATAAAATTATAAATTAAAATTAAAATTACAAAATATAAAACTTACTTGGGATAAGATTTTTATTGCAATTGGTTGGAGGTGCATGTATTCTTTCCCATGGAAGTACCACCAACTATGAGCATCCACCCTGTACTTGTCTCGAAGAGCATCAAGATTCTGATCAACACTACTAGAGCATGCAAAAGCCATGAACTCATCCCTCACTCGATCACGTTGGTCACGATCAGTGAAGAGTCTCCGAAGTGCTGCCTTGTACCCTTGAGCCACCTCAACATCCCTATATGGAGCAACTCTTGATGAAGCAGAAAGAATCTCAGGACTATAATATTTGGGACTCAATGCAAAAGCAAGAAGATGCAATGGAGTGGTCATTTTGTTCCATCTATCAACCATGATTTCCTGTAGCTCTTTGAAGAACTTTTCATCAGGATCTTCCTCTTTTGCATTGATGATGGTTTTCATCTTCTCAATCATTGAGTCGATACCATCATATACTTCTCCCAAACAAGGTCTATCCATGTCTGTGTAACGGATCATGCTCAGTATAGGCTCAGTGAAACTGACCAGGTACTCAACACGATCCCACCAACAATCATCTAGGATCCTTTGCCTGACCCTATTTGCCCTTTCACTGCTAGATTGCCTCCATATGGCCCAATTAGGGCTGATTACCATGGCACAAAGTGCCTCACGAACCTTTATAAGTCGTCTCAACACAATTGTGTTGGAGGCAAAACGGGTCTCTGCAACCTGTTTGGAAATCAAAATTAAAATTAAAATGTAATTTAAATTTACAAAATCAAAATTTAAAATTAAAAGAAAACTAAAAATTTAAGAATATTGAGAATTAACTTACCTTCAACAATTCCAATTTTGAGAATTGTCTAAATATTCCTTGTGTCATATGGTGGTTGGTGACAAACATCTGGATGTCTTCGCCCTCAGCATACACCTGTTTGATCCACTCAATTTTGGATCCAATTTTTTGTAGCATTAGATTGAGGGAGTGGACAGCACAAGGTGTCCAAAAAATGTGTGGATACTTCTCCTCAATCAATAACCCAGCAGCCCTACAATTTTGGCATTGTCGGTTATAACTTGCACAACATTTTGATGGCCCACTTCTTCAATGGCTTGGCAAAGGATGTTAGCAATAAATGGACCATCTTTCACCTGTCCCTCACAATCCACTGCTCTCAAAAACATTGCTCCTTTAGGGGACACGGCAATAACATTGATCAATGGGCGATTTTTTGCATCTTTCCATCCATCAGAAACGATGGTCACCCCTGTTTCAATCCATGAATCCCTTATGGGCTTCAAAGAGTCTGCTACATGTTTCACCTCTTTCTCCAATAAGGTGCAACGCACCTTCTCAAAACTTGGGCCCTTATACCCCTTTGGAGCCTCATTAATAGATTTCACCATTTTTTGCCAATATGGTGAACGAACAACGTTGAATGCCAATCCATTGGCATAGACACATCTTGCTATGTCTTGATCAGCAATCTCTCTTGCCTCATTCTGAAATGAAACTTCCAACGGTCCCTTAGATCTTTTATTTGATGAGGGCACGGTTTGCTCTTGAGGGATGTTCATAAATGGATGGCTTTCTGTAGGTGGAATATAAGTAGGTGGTGTAGGGGGTTTCATGGATTGAGATCCTTTCCTCAAAGGATGGCTTTTTTAAGACTAGCAGCTTTTTGCTCTGCTTTTTCTTGCTCAGCAATATATTTCAACACTATGTCATCTGCAAGGCCTTTGCCATCACCTTCTGGAGGTCCCGGACAAGGTTTGATGCCAATATCAAGGATCCTACACAAGTGGGCTTTCACTCGACTGTATGAGCTCGTGTATTGAATTTTGCAATGACTACAAATCCAAATAAATACTCCACCACCTGGACATTGTTGAACCATTTCTACATATTTCCAAAGGGGAGAGGTTGCATTTATTTTGAAACGAGATTGGCCTGAGTTAGAAGCAGATGCCATTGTAATACCTAAGGGCCAAGGCACAACAGATTGAAATAATTTTGGTATTGAAATTTGAAACTAAAAAACTTAAAAGAATGAGAACAATCAACAAAAGTAAAACAATAAAAACAAAACAAAATAGTTCATTTGTTAAACTTAAAAAAATGTAAGAAAAAAATCAAAAAACTTCAAAGAAACCTACCTCTTTTGAACAAATCTTGCTCTACGATCTTCTTGAATCTTGGCAAACACTTGCAAGTGCTTAGGAATAGCACAACAATCAACTTTGAACAACCAACGATCAGCCTTCAAGTCTATTCGAGCTTGTGCAAGCAAGAGAGCAAGTTCAGCAATGGAGGCAAAAAAGCTCGTTTTTCATTCACAAATTGTTAAATGAGATTGTTTTTACCTATTTAGTGTGTTTGGAGGTCGAAATTAGGGTTGCAATGAATATTAAAATATTTAGAAGTCAACATCCGGTCAAAAAAATGATAAAAAAGTGATAAAAAAACACGTTTTTATGCGGACTGGGCGTTTTGACGTCAAAATACATCGCGGATTCTCCTTGGATTCGTCGTGCCGTATCCTGGCCGAATCCGCAGTCAACCTACGAATCCAAAACGTATCCGCAGTCTATTTTTCGAATCCTGGACGAATTTGTCATGTATCGAATCCGAATCCCGAATTCGTATCGTATCGTATCGTATCCGGGGTCTAATATGGACGAATCGGTATGGATTCTTGACAATGAATAGAATGAATGATGAAGTAAAGAACAGCACCTCCCTTATATACCAATCAAAGAAAGAGTCACCAATAATCGCGTCCCTTGGTAGAGGAAAGGTCAGCCACCAATGGAAGGATGCGACTCACATGAAGAGTGGCGAATATCAAGGTGAAGTCGGCCACAATAACAAATATTATTTAACATTTAAGTGAAGCGCCTCTTCACTAAAATATGTCTCCAATAAATAAACAGCCGTTAGGCTATATTTAATTTATTGCCTTATGGAAATCGTGGCTGGAAGTAGAGGCCCGCGGCTAAACATCAACAAGAAACAAATTTAATTATATTTTTATTTTATATTAATCCTTTAAGGAAATTGCAGCAGTCTATCTTCAGCACTAAATAAATGCATTAAGGAGGGGGCATTACATGCTATACCATTCTTCTATTGCTTATTTCAATTGCTTCCCATGGTATAGTGATAAGAGGAGAAGTTCACATGAAGGCAAGGGTAGCACCACATGAGCAATGGGTTATTTGTACAAAATATCACCGATAGGGCAAGAGAGGGACGAGAGGTGATGAAGGGTTATTATCATATGAGAGTGTAAACACTCCCAAGACAGCTATGGACCTACTTTCCAGCCCTAACACTGTTGTTATCATTGTTATCAGCCACTCCATTACTTCAATGGCACTCACACAAATTGTTTTGCAAGGATTCCCAATCATGGGAAGGAGTATTTTCTAGTTGGTGACGGCTAATGGAGAATTTTCAATCCTTATATAGCTATCCATTACTTCTACTTTGATCACATTGCTGAATTTTGCAAGGGTTTGTCATACTTGCAGCTGTTACATCATTCTATATTGCTGGTCTTAATGTTTTCAGTTATGGACAGCTGTACATTTGTGCAAATTGAGAGGGTTTCCTTGCAAGGTAATGCTAGTGGAGGATTTCTATTATTGAAGACCATCGTCCCAGCCATCCTAGTATTGGTTTGTATGGAATTCTGTGTGACTTGTGGCTGTTATAACTTATTTCCAGCTTAAATGCAAGCTGATTTGCATCACACTTTGGAGGGACCAGCCCACAGTGACATTATGGGACTCATTGGAGCCTAGGGATATAGTCATGGAGCAAGTGTTTGGGATACTGCATCGCATGAGATGATTGCATGGGTACAACATGAACAAGGTGGTAATTTCTTAGGGCAGTCCTTGGCCTTAAAGGAGTATATTTGCATGCTTTGAGTAGGAGGCTTTATCAAAGAGAAGTTTGTACGTATGAGAATTGGATGGAGTAGACTCCATGATGATTCTTGGCAGGGTTTGTTCCACTCAACTGATTTGGGGTTTGGATGTTATAAGCAATGTGGCATGATTTCTCTTGGTGATTCAATGGTATTGATGCATCTGTGCATGCATGAGTTTCTTTGGTGGAAGTTGTCTCACAATGATAGATATAGAGAAACTAATGAGACCCATGATGTTGACATGAAGCAGATGGAGCTCCCTAATTTATCTTTTCTGAAGGACAAGCAATTTGGGGAAGGGAGGACTGTCATGTCCCCATTTCCATTGGCCTTTAATATTATTATTAATTAAAATAAAAATTCAAAACTAAATTATATAATAAATAGAAATAAAATAAGAAAATATATATTAAATAAATAAATATAAAATATAAAAATAATAAATTACAAAATAAATTCAAAATTAAAATTTGTGGCGCCAAAATTTGGGAGCCATAGGCCCTAAAGGGAAAGGTATATTTACAAGCTATGGCTGCTCTTTTGGGTGACCTGACTTTTGCTAATTCCAGTTCACAATTTGAATCACAGTCGTGTTTGAGGCCAGCAAGGACAAAACCCTTGAAGGCAAGTTTGAGGTTAGGATGGAAACTTTTCCTCACACTCAATCATTCCGGTAATTGTTACAGACTACAGTATGCTGGCCAGAGGTATTAATTGGATATTTTCAGAATTTGAAGCTTACATCAACTTTCATACAGGCACCATTGGAGGGAGGTCACTTTCAACCAAAACCAGGCAGATTTCCAAGAATTTCACCCAGATTTGTAGGCTAATCGCCATCATTTGCTACAGAATACTATGGCTGATTTGTTGCAAACATAAGAACACCTGGATCACTGTGTTTCATCTGCCATTGAACAGCAGACACTTTTGCAAATCACCCACCATCCAGGAAGGTTTGCTGCTGGTCACCAAGCTGTTACAGGCCATCCCTATACATTGCAACTGCAGAAACTTGCGAGATCAACCAGATCTGACCTTGATCGCCCAGATCAGGTCAGGATAGCTAGATCTGAGTACAGGACAGCAATCAGGTCATATCAGATGATAAATTCCTATATACCCCACAAGGGTCTCTTGTAAGTTCTGGTGAATTTTACCTGATTGTAGGCCAGAATAAGATTATAAGACTTGCTGTATAAGGGCTTGAGAAACAAATGGTGTCAAACATGCAAGTATAACAATTTTCCATTGATTCAAAAATCTGATTAAAAGTAGTACTGTTATTATTTCATTCCCAGCTGTAAACCATTGCACGGTGCTGTTAATTGTTTCATTTCCAGCTATAAATTAGTGCAATCAGAAGTAAACCCTAGCACTGATTATTTTATTAGAGTCCATTAACAATCTATAGTCCATATATGCAAGTAACCAAAGACAGAGAGAAAATTAACTGGGGACATCACAGATGCTCTCACACATTTTACATTACATAAATGTTCTTTTATGCATGTCATAATTCAATTGGCATGTGGCTTATGGGAATCTCATGGATTCCCGAAAGGATGGCACTCCTTTCCATGAGGATCCATCTAAAAACAATATTGAAATATTATCATGCCTAGCTAATTCTGACATTATAATCATAGTTCACAAACTTAGACTTGAGGTGCAGATTTTTTACCCTAACTTGGCAACTTGACAAAACTCAGCAACTTAAGAAATATTTAATTCCTTTAAAAAATAGTTGCACAAAGTTGTAATTGCAAGCATGTTTTTTTAATATAGGGAGCACATTTTGGCAATCGAGGGCACATTTTTGAGTCTATAGTCATGCTTTTCAATGGGCATTTTTTTCAACAGAGCAAAAATTAGGGCACATGGCTGAGGCAACAAAGATAACAGTTGCAATTTCTAAAGGAAGGCCAAGTAATGAGATTTTGCATTGCTTTTCTTGAGTTTTTCCTACATTTGGTTGAGTAGTGGTTTTATGCTCTAGTTACATGTTTTTTCATTTTTAATCATGAGTACTTGCCAACTCGACAAGTCTGTAATCTATGATTAGAATAATATCCCATATGATTACAAGGATTTGCAAGGTGCACAACACACCTAATCCTAACTCTCTCCCACTCGAATACTTTGCAAAAGAACATAAGGCCATAGTTTACATACTCGGACTCAAAGAGTACTCAGCAAGCCCAAAATTTTTGACTCGGCAAAACTCGGCAAATACTCGGCAACTTAAAAAGTAGTAAAATTTCTTATAAAAACACTTTTTTGTTTGCAAAATTCAGTTACAACATACCTATACACACTGCATTGTGCACACATACATATCTATACACAAACACAGGATGCCAAGTTTGCATGCATATACGCACACAAACATATCTATACACATACAATCACACAGTTTCTTGTTTCACTTATCAGTGTATCATGATATCATATTATCATCAATCATGTATGCATATCAATATTAAGTTTAACTGTTTAACTATTAAGTATGCATATCAGTAATATGGTAATACCATTAAAATTTGTGTATAACTATATGCAAACTTAAACTATTCATTATGATAATGTTCATTAAACTGTTTAATGTTTAAAAATTTACACATTATCAATATGTAATAATCTGCCCCAATTTTTTTCTGTTTTTTTCCCTGTAAGCTGTTTGTTGTTTGGATTGTTTTCTTAAAGTTTGAAATGGGTTTACATTGCATGATTGTTTTGAAATATTATGCATAAACAGCAAAATAAAGAAAACATAAGAACTGAAAATAACTCTTCAGAACCAAGTATTTTTTTCTGATTTCTTCAATAATTGTTTCAGTCATACAAATAGCTTAATAATCAGAAATTAAACTTTATATCAGACCTGGACAGTGAGTTCTCTCAGCAACAAGTAGCTCCCTTTGCAAGCACGCCTAAACCCAAGTTGCAAACTTAAGTGATTAAGCTGTGTAGAGTTATTTAGCAGCCAAATGGGTCCTAGAATCTCCTGTTTGAACTACTTTCCAACCCACCAAACAAAGTGCAGCAATCCCAAGAAGGCTGTACCATCTCAAGAGGGGCGATTTTCTCTAGAAAATAATTGTCTTCTCCAAAAAATTCCAAACTTGCTCTAAAAGGGGCGCCCTAGATAGGAGAAGTGATATCTCAAATACCCAGAATGAAATCTTGAGCCAATGAGGAATTATGAGCAAATTATCAGTTTCAGCCCTATGTCACCTCGAGAAGCTCAACCTGCTTTAGAAAATTCAAATCTTCACCCAAAAAATACAATCTAGTACTCAAAACGTTTGGCAAGAGTAGGGCCTTCCAATGGATCAATACCGAGAATAATATCTTCAACCGATAATGAGCAATGAGCAAAAAACCAAATTCAGGTCCAAAGTAAAGTCTCCTGTAAAAAGATTAAAACACACCAAAATGAAGTTTAATCTTCACCAAATCACTTCAATATTATCACCAACCAAAATCTCACAAACCAACTTCAAAATATGATCAAAATCTTCTTTCCAAAACTCTGTAACTTGCAATCTTGTAAGCTCAAATGAAGCTCCTGTATGAAGCCTCCAAATTCCTCTCTTGATGTGGTCTTCCACACACGAAGAAAGGCGATCTTGCAGAGGTTTTCGTCTCAACAAGTCAATATCAAACCCCAAAGCCAAGCTCCAAAGCCAAACACAGCAATATCCAAAACATCCATAATAAAAAAAGCCTCCAAAATGAACTTTTAATAAGTTTTCTCCAACAACCCTAGTTTGCCTCCAAAAA
>VDFB02117261.1:0-10553 GCA_007258455.2 Sequoia sempervirens | reverse complement strand
TTTTGTTTATGCTTTCCAATTGAGAAAAAGAATTATCTTCAATATACAACACATGTGAATGGGAGCATTCCAGACTTTTAAGTTGTCTTGAAATAAAATATTATTTCTTTTCCCGTATAATGTTTTCGTATTCTTGTTGGATATTCCACGTATTGGGAAATCATATATAATAATATAGGGACCAGATTTGTTATTCTGTTGTTATCTCTGTCTCGGTTGGCTAGGTACAAGATAGGCAGTATTTATACTGCGTATAGAGTGACGAACACCGCACTTTGAAACTTTGTCTGTAGCACAGTATAATAGACAAGATGAATATAAAGAATACCTGGAAAAGAAAACAATATAGTGTTCCGAGAACTGACCGTAGACTTGTTAATAACGAACAAGAAATTCAATAGAAACCTCACACATTCTGGTATAGAACCATGTCACCGAAAAGATGCATGTTATTTTGGAAATAGATGTAGATGGACAGTAATGAACAGGGTTCTTATTCTTTATGGAAGAAATGGACTGCTACTGCGGTGGCATAAAATTCGGATGGTTAGATTGAACTAAGTATTGGTTAAATTGCTAAGACTTATCTTAATCAATTGTTGGTTCCAAGCAAACCCTTAACAGGAGATAAATGATTTATATTTATTCATAAAATTATGAACTGTGTGTGGGTCGGTTTCATAGTTGACATTCAAACATAGAGAGGCCTTTCTTGTATAGGTGTTATGCAAAGTCAAAGCTGCTTCTGTAGGAGCACTGGTATTGGTCTCATTATCTTTCTAAAAGGATTCTTTATGACCAGCAAGAATGTGGTTTTAGATGCTGCTCTGATAAGTGTTTTCTTTATTCATATCTAACCTTAGTATCTTATATACTAGTAGTGCATGGCAATTAGCCGATTTGAGTTTACTTCTCTTGTAGTAACCCTAGCCCCAGGATACTTCAGTCACACGTGGCAGGTAGCCAAGAAGTGTGTGAAGGGTAATTGATTCTTAGATAGGTCAAGAGTGATGCCCTAGGACAGGTGTCTAGACCTGAGTAAGTAACGGAGAAATAATCTTCCAGAAGCCCTAGTTAAGGAAAGCTTTTCCAAATCGAGCAGGGTGGGTGAGTAGCACGGTAGTGCAATCTATGGCCATAGTAGGGGCAAGTGCCACTAACTGCTCCTAATACTCACATGCAACCCAAATATCTAGCTAGCCAGAATTGTCGGCTTAGTAGGAAGGACTCCTTAGTAGTCAGGCAGAGCCAATTAGATAGGGTTCCACCACCAGAGCTCAAATGGCTATTTGAGGGTTATTCCAACATCAGCTTTCGCAAGAAGGGCAAGGCCCCCTTCCAGTAGGAAGGTGTGCGCGGGGGACTAAACAAGTTCATGGTTGGAGGTCAAAGCACTCAGATGATGCTTCCCTCAATTCTTCAACTAGCGAGCCGAGTCTTGGAAGACGCCAATCAGATGAGGACTTCTTAATCCTTACTCTTGTACTTTCTTTGTACTTAATTGGAAATGAAAACAGTTCATTCATGTTATGATGAAGTATGTAATCATGTTATTGCTATCAATGAAATTGTCGATAAAGAGGACTCGTGATGATGCTCCCCTTTGTAGCAATAATTATAAACCTATAAGAACCTTGACCTTAACTAATCATAGAACCCTCACACTAATATAAACCTAACCTTAACCATAATTGAACCATCAACCTCATTGAACTTTAACCCTAATTGAACCTTAACCTTGACAACATTGTAATCTTAACCCTAATTAAATTGTAATCTAACCCTAACCATAATAATAATTGAGTATTTTAATAATTTTTACTATTAAATATAATATATAATATATATTTTATATTAATTATATATTACATTATATTTTTATTTGGTAATATAAATATAATAATATAAATATAATATTTTAAAAAATAAATTTGCATTATATAAAATATTAAAAAATAAATTGACTTTATATAAATATAATTAATTATTTTTAAAAATGAATATCTTAACATTTATTTAAGGCAAAGGCTATCCAACACCCCAAAAAGCATGGCAATCTATAGAGGCAACAATTTCTACCAGGCATGGATGCTGCATGCATGCATCATAAACCAATCCGTACCTGCCATGCCTACAAGTAAGGAGACGTCAGTAGTCATTCTCCTTTTTAACTGCCTTTATGATTTTTTTTTATCTTCTTTAAATCTCATATTTTTAGTTAATGCTAATTTTTTTTATAAAAGTTGTTGCTTTTTAAATAATTATTATTTTTAATAATGTTTTAAATTTTATTTTGTATATCAGAAATAAAGAAAAAATAACATAGACTTTATTTATTATATACAATACATAAATTTTAACCTTTTAAATTATTTTATTTTATTTAAAAAGTATTTTTATTTATTTAAAAGTTATTTTATTTTTTATTATTTTATATTTCAACTATTTTTATTTATTTAGTTTTAATTTTAGTTCTTAAAGGAGCCGGCTAACTCTTAGACAAAATGCACCTATGTACATACAAAAATGCATAACACCATACACAAAAATGCATAAAACATACATGATCGTGGACCCACCAGCATAGAAGGGGAAATAACCGGAGAATTAACAGCGCCATTAATTATCCTTGTTTGCATTTGCCGCTTCTCCTATTTTAAAATGGATGGAAAACAGTCCTACTGGAGTATATTTTTCCAGCCACTAGGAGAATGTGGTAGTTGTATGTACAGCCTACGTGATATGACTAGCTAATTGTATAGAATGCACAATTTTTGAATTCTTCGACACTGAATGTTTCCCTCCATTGTCATCTGCAGCTCTCCCCATAATGCTCATGGAGTATTGACGTCATTAGTGCTAACAAGAGTTTAGATCGAGCATATTAGGGTTATATCATTTTAGGGGCTCTTTTACCAATTTTCAAGACAACCAGTTTAGCATGAGATCACATTTTAGGGCATCGATGAATATTTAATCTCCTCTTATCAGTTCCAGTAAAAATCAATTCCTCAATGCCTCATATCTCTTAAATTATCTTCAAGACTCAGGTCATGCAATTCATTTTCAGGTCAGTTTTCATGTATAAACGCATTCATCATAGGCGAGATGCGTGTAAAACCGATTGCTTGTTCTCACAGATCAGCTTAGTTTAACCATGCAAATGATGCAAGGGAGCGGTAATTCTATGAAGCGTGAAATATGCATAAAGTCAACCCTCTTTGAAAGAATAGAAGAATATGTTGTTGAATATACCATTGGAGTTTCCAGAAGTTAGTTCCCAATATGTTTTTCTCTTATATACAGGATTGTGCATTATGAGTCTCTACCAAGTCTTAAGCGAATGTCTTCTCCGAATATTCAATGGGTATTTGTTTTCCAAGCTGGTTCCAGATCTTCACTTGCCTGCATACTCTGTGTCATGTAAAAATTGTCTACGTACATTCATCTATCTAGAGTTACTCCTCTTATTGTTAAACAGTCATGGTCTTTAGTTTTTGAGCAGTAAGATATATGATGTATATCATTTAGAATGAAAGCTATTGTTGTTTGACAAGGATGAATGGTACAATTTCCACTTTTGAAGCTAACATATAAAAGTGAATCAAAAGAATGGACTAGCAGATTGCAACAATGGTAATAAAGCGAAGAAAATTATGGTAGATGTAGGTAGTGTCCCCATTTTGATTAGTGCAATGGTTGCTCCTTCAAAAGAGTTTGTACAAGGGCAGTTTTCTCAAGCCCTACAAGAGAATGCTAGGGGTGCGTTAGCTAACATTTCAGGTGGAATGGTTTCTATCGTGCTTAGCCTTAGAGCTTTGTTGAGTGGTGAATTCTAAGACAACTTTGAAGAGAGATCAAGAAGTTTGAGTAAAAGAGATATCAATGTCAGGGCAAAAATTGAGTCT
Source organism: Sequoia sempervirens (assembly GCA_007258455.2). NCBI lineage: Eukaryota > Viridiplantae > Streptophyta > Pinopsida > Cupressales > Cupressaceae > Sequoia > Sequoia sempervirens. The sequence goes on along the minus strand of VDFB02117261.1, from coordinate 6,645 downwards.
TTCCATGAGGGATGTGGATCAAAAGATAGGTCGAGATCTCTTTCCTATGAAGAAACCCTCCAAAGATAATGTGCTGGAGCAAACCCTTTGAGCTCTAATCAAGCATTCAGGTATATAGATATTAAAGAAGCTGAAACATGATCATGTTATAAAATTACATTTGGAAAAGTAGACTATTCATGGTGATAGCATCCAGAAGAATGATTTGATGGACAAAGAATATGATGCATGACAACAAGGAGCCATATATCATCTCAAAGTATAGTGATCATAAAGTTTCCAAAAGACAGGGCAATATTGAAGGAGTTTAAAGTGGACTGTCATATGGAGTATGACATGGAGTTGGAGGACATATTGAGATATTTGTAGGTGAAGTCTAGAAGTAGGAGAATGCTCAATGAAGAGACACATACATTGATGGTGTGCGTAATGACAAACACAAGGTAATATAGGTGATTAGGAATGAAGAAAATAGAGAAGGGGAAAAGGTATGAGTAGGATCTTGAGGGTTGGGAGAACTTAAAGGATAGGAAGTGATCGAGGGGTAAGTTCAAGAATGGAACATAGATTAAGAAATACGAGAAATTGATCAAGGATTGGGTTTAGGATTAAAAATGGAATTGGAAATTGGAGTGGAGAAAAATGATAGGGAGTGGAAGGCAAGATAGACTTGGCACCAAGAAATTTTGGGTGCCAAGGTATGAAGTCCACCTAGATATTTGAATTTTGGGGACCACAAGCAAGTTGGAGTTGGATGTAGGAGATAATGAAAACTAGGGCTTAGGAGGAACCCCAAACTTGGAACCTAATCCAAAATTTTTAAGTCTAGTTACATGCCCATAGCTAAACATGACAACACATAATGGTTAGAATGGCAAGAGTAGGGACTAGGGAGTGAGATGGATAAGGTATGTGAGGAATGAGTACCTGTTGAAAGCCAAGCCCAACAATCTATCGTTGGAAAAATCTCTAAGGTGAAACACATTCTTGCCAAACTTCCTAGATGGGAATCTTGGCATCCTCAACAACTTGATAGCTTGAAAAAACTAATACATATACAAATTCTAGCAAGGGTTTGAGTGGGTTATTAGGATCGATATGAAGTGTATTTTTATGGAAAACCCCAAAATTATAAAATTCCAATAACACATAGCCTTAAGGATTTGATATTTATAATGTCAATACCTATAATTTTTTTATTTTTTTGGAAATATCAAAGCACAATTACCATATAAGGGACCTCATAGAAAAATCTTGGGAAAAATTCAACAAATTGAAGGAAAAATTATATTTTTTCATACCAATTATAAGAGGGAGGTTTACACAAAAAGCACACATGAACAAGACAAGCCTCAGGCCAAATCTCACATTATCAATTTAAGTCCAAATAGGCTACAACATACTTGAAATTAATTCACTTCTCCATTTTGTTGGTGGATGGTGTTCTCCCTAATATGTTTAATATTACAAAATATCCTCCATTATAATCTCTCCCTCATATCATTACAAATATTATAGGATCTATAATGTCACACCATGAGTGCATTGTGTGAATCCTTCAATTTATTTTGTATCAATTAAGATTCAAGTGTTGGAATTATCCTACACTTGTACCCACTGAGACCATTTATTAGCATATCCTTGTTATCCTATCCACTTCTATCTCATCCTTTTAGCTTCAAATTATCTTCTAACTCATGGTCAACTATTATAATTTCTAATTCATATAGTGGATTTGTGTACTCCCTTATTACAGGTGTCATTTTTCACTTCTCCTTCTACATGAGGTTTTGTATCCTCATACAAGGGATTTTTGTATTCCTTGAAATTTATGACTTCAATTTCTTATAGCTCAAAGTGTTCTTTCTTTTCTTCTTCAAGTAGCCTATGCTTGACTACATTGATAACCAATTCACATTCCATCATTTATTTTTCTAGCTCTTTATCATATTTCTCTACCTCTTCTTTTGATATCAATTCATTTTTGGCTTGACATTTTAGATAATACTTTCATGTCTCCACCAACTGATTCTCTTCTTTTGCACTTAGATCTATTTTCTCCTTTTCCTTATCATTGGTTTTCAATTGTATTTGTTCCATGGAATTCTTAAGTTCAAGAATCTTTGACTTCATTTGTTCAACTCCACTTATAGAATCATCTCTCACTTTCTTTGCTTGCACAAATTCATATGCGATACAAAACCTCTTGAGTTTATCCACTTCTGCATTACCATTTTTCCATTGTATATACTGCACATGTACCTTCCTCAACTTCTCAAGAATAGGAAGAATCTCTTCAATCAATATATCATCTACTTCATTCACTTTGGTGCATGGAGATATTAGAAAAAGAGTGCTTGCAAGAATCTAAGGTAGTCTAGAAGTTGAAGGTTAATATTAGGCACCTCAAGGCTCAATTAGGAAATGTTCAATTTACCTATAATGATCTTGTAAAGCATTTTGATATATCAAAAGTGAAAGGTATTGTTGCACAACTTATAAAATTTTAAACTACATTAATGGTAAATTTTGAAGGTGCCTTTCATTACACTCGTTTTGTGTAAATAACAAAAGGTCTTAATTACATTAATATTGTTTTCTAAAATTGGAGGTTGGAAAACATTGGGTGTTATGGAACCTGTAACACACATATTGTTTAAAACCCTCTACACATAACAACCCAATTGGTTAGCCACCCTTAGGTTGATTTTATTAGTTTTATCTATCCCTCACCTAGAACTCCTCCTCAATCTCTCCTCCCTTGAGCTTAGAACAAACACAATGCATAATAAGAAAATGTTTTCATTACAATAATTATAGGTTGGAAAACACTAGGTGTTATGAAACCTGCAACCCACATAGGGTTGTAAAACTCTCTTCACGTAACAATCTAGTTGGTTAGTCGCCCCTTAGGTCAATTTGGTTAGTTTTATGTATCCCCCACCTAAAACTCCTCAAAATCTCCACCCTTGAGCTTAGAATAAGAAGAATGCAATCACTCACAGACCACTATGTTTTCCAACCTACAATTATTTTGTGCATTTCTTTTTCCATCATATGAGGAAATTGAAATGTAATTTTTACTCTTAGAAGTTGTGGTAAATTTTTAAATGTCCTTTTGTTACATTCATACTCTCTAAATAAGAGAATGTTTTCATTACAACAATTGTAGGTTGGAAAACACTGGGTGTTATGAAACTTACAACCCACAATTTGTTGTAAAACCCTCTATAGGTAACAATCCACTTGGTTAGTCACCCCTTAGGTCAATTTGGCTAGTTTTATGTATCCCCCACATGCAGATCACCCCCTACTCTCGACCGCTTATATTTGAATGTACAAAATGAAATAATTCAAAACCCAATGTGTTTTCAAACTTGTAATTATTTTGAGCTTTTTTTATCAATCATATGAAGAAATTGAAATATATATTTTATTATAACTAAGATTTGTTGTAAATTTTCAAGGTGCCTTACATTATGTTACCTTGATTGTTGTGGGAGGGGTAAATAAGTGCCAGATCAATTGCCACTAAATACACAACCCTTGCATGTACAAGAACCTTTTTCTTTTTGTGTAGCTCAATGTCAACAACCCACATTTTCTCATTATGCAAGGGAATGCCACTAAAGTTTTGAACATGAATGGATATACTTGTATTGTAAGAAATATTTATAGGATGAGAGACAAGACTAGGTAATTTTGATGGGAGATGATAACACAAAGGATACATTTAGGATCCAACTTTAGTTCAAGTTCATGACCCATTCCATCCCTATGAAAGGTTGTTATTGATTTGATTTTCACCCACTTTTCAAGAGAGAAGAATACAACCATGCTTAGATGGTGAAGGTAGTGATCAATGAGTAGAGTGAGATAGTTAGTATTTACTTAGGGAGTTGATACTATAATGTTACACCTTATGTTATTGAGAACTTATATCCCTCCCACCCTACCACTCCCTATCTCCCCCTTCCCTCTCTCTATCCCTAGAGTATGTTTCTTTTTTTCCTTCATCATAGTGTAAGTATTCTCTTTATACAAATGCATGAATTTATTGATTTAGATATTCTAAAGATACTTATATTTAATCTTGTATATATTTCTAAAGATACTTCTCCTTTTACTTCAGTTCTTTATCACCTAATACTATTTAAAAAAAAAATTAAAATTTCTTAAATAACAAAAGGTTTTCATTACACTAATTGCAAGTTGGAAAAAACACATTGTGTTATGAAACCTATAACCCACATACTGTTGTAAAACCATCTACAAGTAGCAACCCAATTGGTTAATCACCCCTCAAGTCAATTTGATTAGTGTTATGTATCCCCCACCTACAACCCCTCCCCGAGCTCTCCACCCTTGAGCTTAGAACAAGCACAATCATATCACTCACAACCCATTGTGTTTTCCAACTTGCAATTATTTTGTGCATTTATTTTTCCATCCTATGAGGAAATTGAAATGCAATTTTTAATCTAATTAATATTTGTGGTAAATATTGAAGGTTCCTTTCATTACATTTGTAATTCAAATAAAAAAAAGTTTTTCTATTATAATAATTGCAAGTTAAAAACACTGATGTTGTAGGAAAATCACAACCTACATAGTGCTGCCAAACTCTCTAAAACATAACAACCCAATTGGTTAGTCACCCCTCATGTCAATTTTATTAGTTTTATGTTTCCCTCACTTTAAAATCCTCCCCAAGCTCTCCACCCTTGAGCTTAGAATAAGAAAAATGAAATCACTCACAACCCACTATGTTTTCTAACCTACAATTATTTTGTGCATTTTTTTCCATCATAGGAGGAAATTGAAACATAATTTTACTCTAAGTAATATTTGTAGTAACTTTTGAAAGTACCTTTCATTACATTCATACTCTCTAAATAAGAAAAGCTTTTCATTACAATAATTGAAGGTTGAAAAACACTAGGTGTTATGAAACATGATCAAACCATTTTCACCACCCCCCTCCTCTATCATACCATATACCTTATACCATCCTCCCCCATAACCATATTTTCATAAAGATGTGTATAGAAATCTATGATGAAAACCCCATCATATACCTATCAAGCCCCATAAACCAATCATTTCTTGATTATGTGTCAATCCATCCCATCCTAGGATACCTTACCACATCTTCACCTCCTACCCTTCCATATCACTTACTGTATATTGGGGGTACATATCTACATCTAAATTTTTTATTTGGATCTTATCATAGTGTAAGTATTCTCTTTATACAAACTTGTGAATTTATTCTCATACTACCATGGCCAAGATTCCCAACAATAATATATCCTTTAACATGATGCAATAATTCCTCATGATAATCATAAATTTTAACAAACATTGATCACTTACTAGCACCTTATGTTATTTCTACAATTATGAAATTTTATATAGATTTGAATATTCTAACCTTTTTAATTTTAACTTATCAACCATCTCTTTTGATGCTAAAATATCTTTACTACCATTGCTTATGATGAATTTATAACACTTATATTTAATCTTACATATAGTTCTACATAGACTTCTCCTTTGTACTAGTTTTTTATCCATACCATCACTATTTACCAAAACTCTTCATGATCAATGACTCACCTCTATCTAATTTATTTATTGTGATTTATCATCTGCTTGACTCTTCATAAGCATTGTAACTCCTATACAACCTTTAGGTCTTCTACCAATACTCCATTTTCTTTGGAAGCATTCAAATACTCTATGTCCTATTGCACATCTAAAATAAGATCATATGAAGGATCTTTCACTACATCTACCATATCTTCCTCCATCTATCTGATATTCATCTATTCTTTTATTTCATTATGAACTACTACTTATTTCTTTAGTTTCTTCTTTATAAGGTGTACCAACACCATCTTTATGTATTTCTCTTTGGAATATTATTTTGTATCTATTTACATTCTCAAATGTTTTCTTTGACTTCTCTTCTTCCTTTAATACAAATTGAGATGTTTCTTTAATTTTCATTTGTCTTACCATACTCAATTATTCTTGCATGGTTCCTCTTAATCCACTTATTTATCTAGACACCTTTTCTTCATCTACTACACTATGTCTAAGCCAATTATCATCTTATAGAATCTTCAATATATTTCCTCACACCCTTATTCTTTTATCACAAATTTTGTAAAATTTTCAACAATTATAAGTGGTAATCAATTTTTATAATTTTACTCTTCAACTTTAAAATTATTCTATATTTCTCTCTTTATATAATCCCCATCTCTCCATTCCTTTCCATTTATACTTATTTTCACCATATTGCAATATATCACTTCAATTTAGTCTTAATAAACCTAACCCTCTTAGGATCTACAATTTCCTCATACACAAAAAAAATTTAAGATAATTTCTCTAATCATTCAATTATTTCAAAATCAAACTACCAAAACAAGTAGCAATACATATTTTAGGTCCCTTATAAATTTTTAAAATAGATTTCAATATCTTTTAAAATTTTATAACTTCCTCTTCTTGTTCATCCACAACTTGTTTTGATAAATAGTGCATTCTAGGAGTGTTTATTCTTCTTTAAATTTCTTAGTCAACACTTTAATCACAAACACAACCCATGTATAAATTATAATATTTTGATTTGAT